>JAYJMH010072201.1:0-11010 GCA_036873815.1 Phacellophora camtschatica | reverse complement strand
CCCAGGGTGCCAAGACTTTTCTCGACATTTCTAATCTTATTTCATGGCCTTGGCGTTAACCCACATTTACGCTACGCTACGCATAAATGTCTGAGTAATTTAACAAGGCATTTTTTATTTTAGCACTCGGTCATTATACGAAAGGCAAGTAGAAACTCTTTATCCAACCTTGGGTTGAAAAAAATTCAAACTGCGCCTCTCTCGAATGTTGTCAGAATTTGTCGGCTTCGTTGAAAAAAGTGACCGAGAAAAATGATCAGTTGAAACACTTGTCCTTTCATTGACTCGGGGTAGCTGAGAAACAACATGCAGCGCTACATGCAGCGGTGCATGTTTTTGATACAATAAATTGTGTAATTACTGGGTGCGATTATGGTGATTATCAGGCAGAAAAGAACAATTTGCAAGCAAAGGAAGGATTCTGTAGAAATATTAATGGTTCATAATGGGAAATTAGTGGAGTCTTCACAGCAAGTATTACTGGCTTTAAGAATTAGTTATCTTACGATAAAGGACTCAGCTACTTGCAATAACTGCAAATATTTTAATAATTTTAATGTATATATATGCATATTAAAAATTTATTTTAACATAAATTACACTTCAACAAGCAAAACTAAAAATGTCTACCTTCGAATTCCTTTGTGATTATTTTGGGGGTTCCAAAACCAATTGGGCTTTCAGGTATGCATTTGTGTGCACCACTATATTTAGTACAATTTGATGCAGTAACTATAAGGGAGCCATTTAAAGAGCTTCCAATCAATATATCATTGACATAAAACTTGAAACTCGTCACATGAGGTTTTGCAACTGCACTACACTTCAATGTGATGTTGCCTCCGAGAGTAAATTTTGCAGGATCCACTGAAAATGCTGTGTTCCTTGGAAGATCTGAAATTTGACATTTGACAATTATATAAATGTTTGCAAGTGTTTGCAAATGTTCCAGCTATCCTAGCATAAAAAACATGCGTCTTAAAGGAATAACTGCTTAGAATAGCCTTGTGTTGTCAAAAGCATTGACAAAACTAAAAATGAAAACAGAGAAAATTAAATGTTCAATTAAGGGTCATGGCATTTAAGCCGTTGCCCAATAACGTATATCTTTATTGATAATTGCATGGATACAAAAATAACTTATATGTTTCAATTATCATATTTTCTTTAATAGTACAGCTGGGATTTTATTGTTTCAACTGCTCCTAGAAGGCGGGATTATTGAAAAAGCGGGAATATTAGAAAGGCAAGTCTATTCTTTCAATGGTGAGTTTTCTGAAGAGCTACTAAAAATTAAGCCTATCCTTGCAAAGATTCGAATTGGAATTTTATTTTTATCTAGGTATTCGTTACTGGAACACTCTTGTCAAATAAAACGCATGGTAAGAATTCTAAGAGCGTGATGGTGTAAGGAAGATGCTTTTGTCGGTATCTGTTATTAAGAAATTTGTTTAGATTCAGTATCCGTTTCGTGCTGTGCCCTGTCCTGTTCTCAACGTAGTGTAAGCAACGTCGTTTACGTTGATGTGAGTTTATGTATATATGTGACCGACATCCTGTTATGGTTTTTAGCATTAGCATGGCCCCCATAGGGGTTTCAGGTATTTCATGATACATTTAGTGGGTATCTCTAATGAAAATATAGAGGTATCAGGTATCTCAAATTTTAAAAGGTATCAGTTAATAAATTTCTAAACAGAAAATGCTTTGTCTTTGTGGCAACACCATTGTCAATACTATATAGAATGGAATGGCGAGTAATGCAGTAAATGCAAATGAGTGTGTGAGTGAGGTCTTGGGAGTGAGGCCAACAGAATATTTTACCGAATACGAGGATCATCGTTTCATTTTCCGAGCTTTCCTGCGCTGATCGTATCATTTCCCTGTTGTGGTGCTGTATTCAGGGTAGATTATAGACTACATATAAGATTTTATTTTTGATCATATTTTCCTCCTTGTCAATGACACAAGAAGTGGAAAAGTATTTCAAGTGCGATTAAATTACCCTGCTGGTGTCAATGTTATTGCAAATAATCTCGACTTTCCGATTGGAATTACACAGTCTTTTCGCATTTTTGGTTGGTCATCTATTTTCTTAAATGCGAAGTGGATCCACTAATACACTGCAGACAGTGCTGTAGAGCTAGGAGGCTAAGGAGGGCTCAGCCCTTAGTTAATGCCTAAAAACGACTGAATTTTACTTTTTGGTATTGTTTTGGGTTATTTTTTATATTGGAGGCCCCCTTGTTATTTTAGTGACACTACATTACTGACTGTATATCTTTGATTTTTCCCAGAACTTTTCTTCGTTATTCCGGGAATTGCTAAAACGGTTCCAACTATTCGGTTTAACTACTATATATCACAAAAGAGCTACTACAGCAGAAAGCAGGCCTCGTTGTGCAATTGAATTTGAAGAATCGCCTTTTATTCTGTAGCTATTCCAAACAAGATTGATTCTGATGGCAGCAGTTTAAATGAGAGAATGGAGGTTGCCGGACGGCCAAAGTGTTCACCAGCAAAGTTTGCGAAATATGAGCAACTAAGGTAAGCCCGACCGGTCTGTTTGATTACCAGATGTGAAGAATGAATAGGTAGTTGGTCCAGACAAGGTGCCAATGACTTTCGATGAGGGATATGGTATCCAAGCCTCAAAAAAGGATTTTTAAATTAACCCTAACAGATGAAATCTTTGGAAAATCGCTATAGTTACTCCAAAATTCGTAGTTGATAGAGAAACATTGAGAGTGCTATTCTTATCAGGAAAGGTGAGTGGTGGAGATGGGTTAACCAGAATGAAAGAAAAATGTTACTTTTGACGAAGGTGATACGACAACTCGAACGCATAGAGAACTGACGTCGACCAAAGAAGAAGAACTGAGTCCCTTTTAAACTTGATCAGAGTCAATTTCTATTTAATCAGATTTCTAATCAGTATTTTCAAATAAACCTCTACGATGAAAAACAAGAAATAGACATTGAGAAAGCCTTGTGATGATGGAAACAGAAGGTCAAAAAGAGGGAGAAAGAGAATTAATGATCCAGACTCATGTTCACGTAAGTTAAAAAAAGGGCTAGCCGCTTGCTTGTGAAGATAAATCTCTGTGGAAGGTTATTACAAATGTTTTTTAAATTCTTAAATTGCGTTCTAGAGATTAAAAGAAGAAAAGAAATTCACTTGAAATGTCAAAGACCACTGACAGGGATCAAGAGAAAAGTTAAACATTGCTTAGAAAAATTAAACAATTAGTTTTAGCAAAAATCCCACCGTCTTTGCAGTTACAAAATTTTAAAGAATAAAATTTGCAAAATGAACGAGTCTCAACAAAAAAAGTGGACTTCAACAACATATACTTTCCAGGTGCTGGGCTCCGGGTCTCGAGAACATCGAGCTCCAGTGCTCCACCACAGGAAATTGGTGGGCTTTTAGGCTGCAAGCTGTTACAATTGTGGGCTCTATGGTTCCAGAGACCCCCCTGTTGGGGCTTTTGGTTATCTTTGGAGTTAGTAACGATTTTTTACACGAGCAATAAGAACTTCATTTACCTTCAAACAAAGCACCCAAAAGAAAATATGAAGAAAGAAAATAAAACTTTCCCAAGAAAAACTTATCTTAGATTTGAGGTATCTTTTTAGGGATAATCATGGGTATCAGGTATCTTGAGCCTGAAAAAGGAGGTATCTGGTATCCACATACCCCCCCCCCCCACCATGGGGGCCTCATGTTTTTTCCTCCTGTCTGCTTTGCAGCTTATGCTCTCTTCCCTATAATTTTCCTCGATTTTGGATGAATAGTAAACTAAATATGTGTCATTTGTTTCAGCTCCTCACACAATTTCCCAACTATACTATATATTTCCAAATGGCAATTCTGTTCCTACATACATGTTAGCTAGTAGTAAAATTGATGTTGAGATTGATTGGGTTACCTACAAAATGGAGCCAGATTCCCTCAGGTTCCGAAGGAAGACACTTTGAAAATTTCACTTTCATGATTCTGTAAAGACAGACTCATGATTCAGCATAATCTTTATCTGCCTTACTATATATTATATACATATATTAGTATACATATGTTATATACATATATTATATACATATACATTTATCTGCATTACTATATGTATACTATTTATACATATATTACTTTCTGAATAAACTCTTTAACTTTGCCCGCATCCTAAACATTTGGGTCGAGTAAATCACAATATATTGGAATAACTATCATTCTTCAAAACTTTTACTTTTCCCATTCTGTAAAAATATGTTGTGGTATCACATCCGGATATTGCACGTAAAATGGTAAAGCTAAGTAAGCTAAATCTTCACAAATTTAAACACAACTTTAAAGACACAATAAATCCGATGTGCTCGATCAACGTTGGAGTTGAGGATACGGAACACTTTTTGCTGCTCTGCCATAGCTTTGATGTGCATAGACAGGGTCTTCTCGATGCCACTAACACTATATTACAACCTCAAGGCTTATCAAACCTCTCTAATGAAGCGCTTCTCAAAATCCTTCTATA
This sequence comes from Phacellophora camtschatica, assembly GCA_036873815.1. Taxonomy (NCBI): domain Eukaryota; kingdom Metazoa; phylum Cnidaria; class Scyphozoa; order Semaeostomeae; family Ulmaridae; genus Phacellophora; species Phacellophora camtschatica. Next base: position 6,481 of record JAYJMH010072201.1, on the reverse strand, counting down.
TGGTGATACAAGGTTGCCACTTATGTCAAATACTATGATTCTTGAGGCTACATTGAAGTATGTATACGCAACACAGCACTTTGAATGAACCAATGCCATTTTTTTTTTATTTCCTTAACGTAAACGCACAGTGAGCTCTCCATATAGCGAATCCTCTGTTAATGAACTCTCGTTTTTTTTTTCGGTTCAACGAACCCTTGTCTAACGAGATGTGACTTATTCATGATATCTTTGAGGGTCCGTTTGTGTGGAGAGATCACTGTAGATCGGTTTATTTATTCGTGTATTTCCTTGTTAGTTTATTTTCTTGTACTCAAATTAGTATCCATAGTATTAGTCCCGTATTTATTGCAACAACAAAGGAGCTTCATGGAAAGGTCCTTTTTCTTGCCAACAATCTAAGATACATATTGAAGACCCTTGATAAGAAAGTCAAAAAATCTGCAGTCGCAAGTTCTGAGGCCAGTCGCAAGAAAAGGCAAAAAGAGCAAAAAAGCAAAAACAAAAAGAAGCACAAAGTCCATTTCTCCAGGGAGTTGCTTCTGCCAGAGGAAACTATTGATGACAAAGTAGACACTGAAAGTGACGATGATGTTGATGATGATGAGATTGACAATTTTGGACTTTAATAAACATTTGGTAATAATTGGTGGGAAATTTTGTTTACCCAACCATGACATTGCATGAAAAAATATTTACCCAACGTTTTTATGTCAGGAAATTTATTTTACCCAACCCATTTCTCTTCGGTACCAACCCCTCTTTAGATAATGAACGGTCCCTTATCTTTACTTTTGTTGTATTTGTTTTTTAATTTTGATCTTGACATTATAGCTTTTCTAAATTGACTATTTAGAGGAATATGATTTGCTCGAACTAGTTTCTTTTTTAAAGGAGCATGTTTATTCAATATTTCTAAGAACATTTTCTCAAATTTAGCAAATGAGCAGTTTGCTTCAAGAAGTTGATCACATTCTTCGAATGAAGCTTTTACCAAATCATTGCAAAAATTTGTATGGTTAAAATTCTTCGTATTTCTGCAGTACAGAAACTTTGGAGTTTTCTTCATTTTTTTAATTTTCCAAGAAGTAATTATCATTCTGTGAAATTCACTTAAACCAGTTTCAAAACCAGTTTCCTTACAAATATTTTTTATATGTTCATCAAAAGTGAGTCGACTATCTATTGTTACTCAAGTAATTCGGCACTGTTTGTTTGATTAATTGAGTTTGCATCACTAACGTTTATTGAAGCAGGTATATTTGTGGGGTTATGTTGAAATGTGAAAAATTTACCTTTTTCTTTATTTGAGACCATTAGCTTATCTTTAAACCAATTATTGAGACTTAGATATCATAAATGTAGATATCGAAGAGCAGGAGACCCAAGATGTACCCCTGAGGTACACCTTGTTTAATCTCCATCCAGTTGCTATTGGTCGAGTTTATTTTTACTCGTTGCATTCTGTTGCTGAGATGGCTCTTCATTAGTTTGATTGCTGAATTACTAAAACAGTAAGAATTAATTGCTGCAAGTAACATTTCATTTCATGGGATAGACAATCAAAAGCTTTTGATAAAACCATGATCACAATGCAAGCCACCTTTCGTTTATCTAAATGACTTTTCAAAGCTTCTATAAGTCTTGCCAAAGCCAGGGGCGCAGTGGGGGCTACTTTGCCTGGGGGGGCAAGGGTGAAAATTTTCCGATAAAAACAAGATTTTTCCGACAAACTTTTGGCAAAAATAATCTCTCAAGGGGATCCGGGGGTACTCCTCGGAAAAATTTATGGACCACGCCCCCAGATTAGCTTAAAATGCAACCACACCGTTCAAAAAAACTGAACAAAATACGGTTTTTTTTAAAGAAAGAAACGCTTTCGAGCAGTGTTTTTCTTTTCATTTAATGGCTACGAGATACTCCTGCGGTTTTATGCTCACAATACTTATACCCAATGTCGCACAAACGAAAAACAACTTTAGTGTCACAGAGAAGAGTGTGCTCAATCTTTCAAGAGAAGCAGAGGGTAGGCAGAAATTGTTCTTCCTGTTATCATTTACTTAAAATGACTCTCAGTAAGAGGATGGTTTTCAGAGAAGAAATTCCAAGTGTACCCTCCTAGTTTTTTGGGCAAGATTATGTAAGTATATGCAAAATCAACAGAACAACATAATCGATTTTCAAATTTCATTCGAAGTGTACCTGGGGGTATTTCCTTTAAAAAGATCCCAGTGAATAAAATTGTATGTAAATTAGTTTCACAAACAGAAAGAGAACGGAATGTAGAGGAAAGTCGCCATGATACGAAAAACAAGAAACTGACCTGAAACAGTAATACATCAAACAATGAACAGTTACGAGTTTCCAATTAAATCCATTTACTTCGATCAAATAGTAGATCTAAAGAATGTTAAGTTTAATAATAAAGTTCTTAACTGTTTGCAAACAGCAATGGAAGCTACTTTTTAGGGAGGGGAGGGGGGGGGAGACGGATGGAAGGCTGAGATTTTTTCGAAAAAGTAAAATTGAAAAGATTGAAAAGTAAAATAAAAACATCTAAACGTTAACATGTCCATGATGGTTGTATATCAGTGATGGTTGTATATAAGGCCATATGACATTGATTATCTGCTTCTTATCACAGCTGCTTAAACTATATTTTGAAAGCCAACAATTGATATTTGGCACAGTATAAAACTTTTAATCCGTGAAAAAATATCAAATAAAAGTGTGGAATGACAACAAGACCAGTTCAATCCTGTTAATTTAGCTTAACGATTGAAGAAACAGGCCCGTGTCCAATTTTGCGAACTACCCAAAAAAACAGACGCAAAATATTATACATTTTATTATACAAAATTATTAGACAAAAGTTATCTTATATGAAACTCAACATAGGTATGGTCGTACGAAAAAGAATTCTGGAAAGTTTGTAATCAATGATTTGTCGTTCTATTGATTCTGACAGAATATCGGAAGGGACTTATTCGATTTCTGTGTTGAAAAAGTAGAGGGGCTTATTCCACAGAAGGGCTTATTAGAAAAATCCCTTCTAGTCGGGGGGGGGGGGGCTTATTCGAGAGGGGGACTTATTACGGTATTTCTTCAATGGAGCTTTTTCAAAACATAATTTATATTGATCGATCGTTATCTGCTTTATTGCATGGAAGTTAAGTTTTCTAAATTAATCATTTCTGCCACATTGATTAACCACAAATCTTAAGGAAACTATAGATACTAATTAACATTTACACAAAACGTAGTACGTAACTTAGTAATTCATCAGTTAATAAATACATATACCTTCGAATACAGATAGCATGAAACTCACGTTACTCCAAGAACTGTGCGTCTTCTAACATCAAATACCTTCGTCAAATGTCTCAGGAATTAATTTTATGGCACTCGTTAAATACCCATTTGCTAACCAAGAAGCTTTGCGAGTGTTGCCTATGATCCAAATCCAAATAATTGACAAACTGAATGCCCCAAACAAAGAGCATAGTCTATCTACAAGACACTAAAGCACGCATGGACCATTGGACCATAGCCCTAAGGCCTCTGGCCGTCACGTTCATGCACAGCAGGGCCCATAAGTGCCAGACAAATTTTATTCTTGGGTGTACAAAGTTTATTTAAATGTTATCTCAGTCAGGTGTCAAATTGTGCATTGTGTCATTTTGGTTCCTGTTTCCTGTCATGCATAACAGGAAGCAGCAGAATTCATTTCCATTAAAACAAAAATACAGGTTTTTAATTTAACCGTTAAACAGATTCTATCGTATGGTTCAGAAGTGTAGGGATTTAAATCAAATCAAAATAACCCAATTGAAAAAGTTAAATTAATGTTCGGAAAACATATTTTGGGAGTAAATCGCAGATAAATAAATATGGCTACATTGGGAGAATTATGTTTAAAACCATTAAAAGTTGATACACAAATTAACTCACCAAAAGAAAAATTAATTGCTAACGGATACATTGGAAGAAAACTACTAAATAGAATATGGTATAGTGATGTAAACAAAACAATACAAGAAACCAACTTTGGTTTAAACAAACTTATGACAAAATATCGTAATGACAATTGTTTATATAAAAAGATAACATTGAAAAATACTGTATTAATTAAAACAATTGGTAAAGAAAAACTGACAAATAAGCTCCACAAAATTTGGTAAGAACAAACAAACAATATGAACAGACTAACATTTTACAGACAAATCAAAGCAAAACCAAATGTAGAAAACTACATATCATACGTAGATTCCAGAACCCATAGAACTGCCCTTACAAAATTACTAATCAGTGCACATAAATTAAGAACAGAAACTGGAAGATAAACAAACAATAAATAAACAAATAATTAACAAACTTGACAGGAGCCGGAGTCTGTGAGTTTTGTACAAATGAATCAAAACTAATAGATGATGAGATTTTATTTGATTAAAAAAATAACAAAAAACAAAGAGAAACATTATTTAAGCAATTTGGAGTACAAAACGTACAAATAAAATTTTTAACGAAAGAACATAACGAAAGGTTACAGAAAGAACAGAGCTATTTAAGGAAATATTTAACACCGAAAAAACAAATATTAAATTTTCTTGCAATATTTATACACAAATCGGAAATTTAAAGGAAGGAAATTGAAAAATAGAAGGCTAAAACAAATTCGATCCAATTATATATATTTATTAATTTTTTTCATCATGTTATACCAGTTTAGTTCTTATTTCCTTTAAATATGTAACTTTACAAATTTGTATCAATTTTAGTACATTAGTGTATACCACATATGGACTGTATGTTACTAGATCCCTGCGTGGGTGAAGAATATATGAACTTGAAATTAAAATTGCATTTCGCAAAATATGCAGCGCGGAAATTAAATAATTTGTAAATTGATGGATTAAAAGAGAAGGAGAAGCATGACTTAGAGCAAAAATCAATAATTTTTGCAATCATCATGGATTTTTGCCTATTTTAATCTTTCACTTTTCTATTGCTGTCTTTCAGTGGTCTTCTGTATTTTTAGCCCAACTACTCTCAGACCACGGTCGGACTGAAGTGTGCCGCAGAGATTTTACGAACCCGCCCATCTTTAATGTTCAAATCTTTAATGTTCATTTTATGTTGAAGACAAGAGATGATAGAAAATGTATGTGAATCTTTACCAAGACGTTCGGAACCGGGGGGACTGGGAGGGGCTGCAGTCCCCCCCCAAGAATTTGAAGAACAAGGGTTGTTTTCAACAATTGATTGATCAAACCTTTGTTCTCCATTGCTCTGAGAACAATAAACTCACCCTCCCCCCCCCCCAATCTGGAACAGTTTTCGACGGCACTTCAGGTTACACAATAAAGGCTGGTTTCCATTTAACCGTAACTGCCTGTGGCTGTTTGAGAAAACTGCCCGTACGGTCAATTATCATGAAAAGCATAGACAATGCATGACACGGAAGTTTTTTCCAAAATCAGTTTACACAATAAAGGCTGGTTTAGTAAAGTCATATAATCTAAATGCGCTTTACTAAACCAGCCTTTATTGTGTAACCTGATTTTGGCAAAAAACTTCCGTGCCATGCATTGTCTATGCTTTTCGACAGAAAATTTCCTGATCAATGTGGTTGGTGATGACATGGTGATGATAATTGACCGTACGGGCAATTTTCTCAAACAGCCACAGGCAGTTACGGTTAAATGGAAACCAGCCTTTATTGTCAATGGGTACCCCTGGGGGGTAATAATTAGATTATAAGGTTGCCCTTTTGTGAAGGCACATAACCCGTAAATGTACATTGTAAATGTAATGTAATTTTGTGAAATGCACTCACCTTTAATCTGCTATCATTGAGTTCATACCCAGTGTTACTTACACACGATAATTACAACGTTTTGGACCTAGTTGCCAGTGCCAAGCCTCAAGTTGTAGAGAGTTCAGAAGTTGATTTTAAATCGAAATGGCACTTTCGTTTGGCAAAGTCTATAAACCAGGCCCTATGACCCCGGACGTTGTGACCTATGACCCTATGACCCTCAGTATGGATGATAAAAATGACCCTTATCACTTAAAGAGAAACCATGTAGTTCAACAGCAGAAAAATGTCATTATTTCACAAGGCTCAAGACACCCACAGGGAAGCATGGATTTTATATCGGAATGACACTTTCGTTTGGCATAGTCCATAAACCAGGCCCTTTGACCCAGGACCCTGTGACCATGACCCTATGACCCTTTGTATGGTTGATAAATATGACCCTTAAGCCTGGTTCCCATATAATCTTAGGAGTGCCGCAGACGGTCTGCGATCGATCGCCGGCACTGGAAACATAAATCTTAAGGTGTCTGCAACGGTCGCAGACCCTCTGGGATCCTTGAGAAAAAGTTGAACGTGCAAATTTATTTGTTAATTTGTTAACAAAGACACGCCTTTGTTAACAAAGAAATTGCATGGTGGGAAATATATATCACAGATTGT
>JAYJMH010072200.1:0-33453 GCA_036873815.1 Phacellophora camtschatica | reverse complement strand
ATGGGAAAATTTCAATTCTATCGGTTTAAAAAAAGGGCACTTTTAAATTTTTCACCTGTGTGCCCCTAGTGCCCCCCCCCCCCCCCCCGGTTCCTACGTCTCTGCATTTGTCGTACGTTCTCTCATTTTTCAGCTCATTTTTCGAGTCTGAATTTTTTAAACAGGAAGCCGCATAAAAAGTAGACACGAAATCAACTATGATTTTTTGGTCCCCTGTGATCATATTGCTTCCTTGTCCTTTTGGGTGGATACCAATGGTGGATACTAAACACATCAAAATGGCAACTCTCGAAGAGGCCGTTGAAAATGTTCGCAGGCTTGAAAACTTGGCTCTTACAGATGAACAGCCAAATATTGAGCCACCACCGGCTGTTATTACTTATAGAGCAAACTTTGATACGGATTTTGAAGATAAAGAAGCATTCATCACTGGGATAAGTCGATACATGGAAGAAGCAACAATACATCAAAAATTGGTAAGTTTTGACTGACTTGAGTGAGATAGAGGATGTTGAGGCTATCAACAATCAATGGTCTGAAGTAAATTAAGCCCCACCAATTTACAGAGGTGGAAGGGCCTTTCCCTTCTTAATATTTATTCATTATGATCATTGTAACATTAAATTTCACAGACAACGTACTTACAAAATGACTTAAAACGGAATTTTTTGTGAAACATATACACAGTGGCGGGATATTGGAGTTTTAGTAAATAGCGTTTTCTCAGGATAACTATGGATTATTTTTTTTTTAACTTTAAAAATTTGAATTTTAGATTTTCAATAAAATTACTCTAAAATATTTTTCTGTCTGAAAAATTCAATTCTTCAAATTTTTAGGTAGTTTCATTTTTTAGGTAGTTTCAATTTTTAAGTAGTTTTAATTTTATAGCAACTCTGGTACAATTAATGCACATGGTGCAATTAATGCAAATGGTGCAATTAATGCAAATAGATACTGTGAATAGTAAGACTTATATGTAAATACCGTTGACTAGTGGTTGAAAATGAAGAATCAAAACAAGTTGATAAGTCATCTTCAGTGGATAATTAAAATACAATCCGAATAATGTCATACAGCAAGTGAGAGTCATTAAAACTATATCTGTCATCTGGATCAAATTACCTTATTTTGATGACAGCAAGCAAATCACATAATTATATGACATGGAGAACTCAAACAAAAATTAACACATGGATGATAACACCAACATAATGCCATTTTGTGTCATTCATGCTTACTTGGAGACAACTCTTTCACTCTGTTTTGACAAATAAAGCTTCACAATGTTTGTGTACCCTCCATCTACATCCATTCCATTTAGCAGGGTTTTTTTTAAGGAAGGGTTGGAAATATTGTCACAGAAAAAGCTGCAGATTACTTCAAGAAAACAGTAACTCTTAGGTATTTTTCAAACAAAAACTTGAATGAATTCTTTAATGCTGGATTCTGGGTTATACTGTAGTTTTGATAATTTTTATGTAATTTTTTAGATTTACTGTATATTTTGATAATCTGTCACAAGTCAAGCTTTTTAATAAGGAATGTAAAGTTACTGTGCAAAAATCCAGCTATGCTAATGCTGGTTGAGAAGAGTGTTAGCTTTTCAATCTGGAATTAATTAAAAAACTAATGATAAAAGGTCTTTCAGTGTATATTTTTAAATTATCGTTTCCCACCAGCCTGTTATTTTTACTGCAGCCTGATATTTTTATGTTAGCACACTTATGACAGAAAATATATTGACAGCTAAAATTTATGATAAAATTGTGATAACATTTGTTTTTTTTTTCAGAACAAACTCCTGGATGAAGGGGAAAGACACTCAAATATGCTGTACACATGGCGATGTTTATCAAGAGCAATTCCAACAGTATGAAACTTGCAGTTATATCTTGGGGAAATATCATTTAGCTAATATCATGCCACTGAATTTTTTTATTGTTTAAATTTTTGAAACACTGATTGATGACAAATAGAATCAATGTTTTGTAATGAGAAAACAAAAAAGATTTTAGACAAGAAAGACAAACGAGAAAAGTAGAATTTGTGTCATACAGCAAATTATTTTTTACATGTGTGTGTCTCAGTGAAGAATTATTGTTGAATTGTATGTGAGTGCCTTTATTGAAGGAACTAGATTACATGATATCTTTTTTGTTATGAATTGCAGGAATTAGGACCTATAGTAACATAGTTTAAATTTTGTTGAAACATTTAGAAAAACTATATTTATGGATTTTTTAGCTATTTCAAACAATCAAAGTTTATTTATATTTTATTTTCCTGTTTTCAAATTAGTTTTTACATTAAATAAAAGTTACTGATATCATTAAACATATATTTGATAATATTTAACCAAGTATTAAATTATACAATAAATTTAACTAAAAGTGCAATGGTATTGTGTTTTAACAGAAGTTCCATATTTTGGGCCAGAATGTGGAGAATTGAAATCAAAACTTTTTTTAACAGCTACTTGCACTGTATATTAAAATTTTTAATTATTTTCCTGCGTTCTATCGAATTGGAGATTTTATATTTTTAAAATGATAATTTTTAGGCAAAAAGTGATGACCAACCAAACAGGAAGCAGCTTTATCAGACAACAATTGATGTAATGGGTGGTGAAATTCAGAAGCTGAAAGACTTCATGTATTTTCATGACAGAGCCATTGACGCTTTTTATGCAGAAGTAAAAAAATTGTGTCATGTGGAAAAGAAGAAAGATTTTATTTCTCAAACTCACTTGCTTAACCTTGGAAAGTTTATCAATATGTTTGCTGTTCTTGATGCACTGAAAAATATGAAGGCATGCCTGAATAATGATTATGCATTTTACAAAAGGTTAGTTTTCATTTTGTGGTGATTGATTCAAACCAATTGCCTTAAACCAATTGGTTTTAACTGTCCATAACTTTGAAAGAAAGATCAATTGCCAATATATATATCTGTAATTTTACAAAATTTATCAAAGGCAAATATTTGTATATATACTGTATATATATATACTACAGTTTATAAAACAAGAAACATTTTTATATTAACTTTCATGTTTTAATCTTTTTATTCTTAATTTTTTTCATTCAAGGCATGAACAATTTGATTATAATAATTAATATATAATTTATCAAACCTTACTGTTATATTTTATATTTTCAATGTTCATGAACATTAATTGAATTTTGATCATCATAAATTTTGTGAAATTTCTGCACATTTTTTATCATTTGTTTTAATACTTGAAGCAAATCATGCTCTCTTTATTTTTTATGTTTTTATTGTTCATGAACAATTAATTCCATTTCTTCAAATTGAATTTATGTGATTTTATCATCAATAAAATTGGACATGTGAGAGGGTCACCATTTTTTATTAATTTACTTCTAGTTCTAATTTAAATTTATTTAATCTTAGAGCTGAAACATTTTTGAAACAGAATATTGGTGATGCTACAGCTCTTCAAGAATCACAAAACTTGAGCATGTTTCTTGCAACTCAGGGTCAAATAACAAACAAGCTGAAATCTAAACTAGAAGTTGTTAATGGCTATGAAGACCTTCTTTGTGAAGTTATTGACTTATGTTGCAATTTATATGAGCACAAAGCTTACATACTGCCATCTGAGAAACACATGTATCTGAAGGTAAATGTTTTTTTAAGTAAGTAAGTCAGCTGTAATGAGATGAAATTGAGGTGCTCCAAGGCTCCTTTTTCTTTGGCTGATAAATCTTTAGTAGATTGGGATAGGGCTACCCCTATCTGTAGTTAGTTTTGATTAAGTGATTAGCACTTGTACTCATTTACCAGCATCAAATAGATGGAAAGCGAGTTTGTTCCAAGGTTTTTGTTTTAACACTTAATTTTAACCCTACCTCTTGCAAAGATTTGGATTTGAAGCACAGTGGCTATGCCTTTATTATTTGGTCACTCAAACTAAGCCAGTCTTGCATTCCAACCTTTGCTTTTACAGCTATTTGAAGGCTTGTACATAATTGTTCAATAGCAATGCTGCAAATGTAATCTGTCTTCTGAATGACTAATTGATTATACTATATATATAAATATAACATATGACGAAACTGAGGTATAATGTCCATTAATGCTTAATAATGCTATAAATCTGGAAACGTGCAACAGTTCCTTTTTTACAACTTGTATCTGCTTGAGTTTAAGTAGCTTTTTTAGTCAAAACAACCTTATGAGGTTGGAATTGGTCTGTTGTTGGATACAATATCATATCAAATAAAATATTTAAAATGCTTGTCTTGGACTAAAATGCTTTTCTTAAAGTGTTTATTTTTCATGAACTCTTTCATAGATTTCAGGATGTAGTTTTTTGTATTTATTTTTCAGACCAGAAAGTGATTTTATATAATTTTATAAAATCAAAACATTCAGCTTCTAAATTATTCTGAAAGGTACATACACCATATTGTCTGGTGTATAAGTCAACCATATACTTCTTTGGCATAATTGAAATGTTTATATTTTGATGAATATATACCCGATTTTAGAGAAAATTTCAGCAAGTTTTGAGCTTTTTTTTCTAGATTAGAACTATGTTTAACTCCTTATTTACATACTGTTGTAATATTTTCTGTAAAATGTCTAACAAGACAGCAACACATTGTTAAAATTGAACTTTATTTATTTAGGTTATTGGATTCACTCTTCTTCTTGTTGACGGTAAAGAAGTGAACATAAATAAACTTGACCAAAAGAAGAAGATTAGCATTTCTAGAATTGACAAGTTTTTTAAGGTATGTCCTAGCTGTAATAACTGGGAATAACAAAAAATGTAAATGCTTCACATGATAGTGTAAACATTTTCTTGTTTAGACATACTAAAACATTAAATTTATTTTTTAAGTCAGTGTTTTTCATTATTTTGTAACTTCTAAGATTTTTTTTATTATAACACAGTTTACAATGCTTTTTGAAATGACATTTAATTGTTTTCAGATTCACTTTTGTGTTATATTTACTGTTGATTTTCTTTTTATTTTCGAAATAATATTGATTTTTATTTTAATATTTGTACATATTGAAATTCGCCAAAAATTGCTATTTTTTCAATTCCCTTGCAAATTGTGTGTTTGGACAAATGGAAAAATTAAAATACTTTTAACATCCATCCATTCATTCATGCGAACATGCCCTATTTTAGGGGAAACAATTATTTTTGTTAGCTTTCACTGTAGTTTACCATCTTCATCTTGAAAATTTGTAATCTCTGAAAAAATTTTGTTTCTCGCCAATAGCGGATGTATCTACCAATGAAATTAATTGATCTTTACTAAACACACACAGCCTGAATATTTGAATATAATAATCTAATATATAATCATCAATGCCTAACGTTTGCCATTTTGTGATACTCGTTTTATCTGTTAAAACTCGACAGCAATTGCCTGTGGTGCCCTTATTTGGTGACATGCAAATTTCTTTGGTGGCATATGTAAAAAAATGTCCTCACTATGAGTTGTCAAAATGGAGCTGCGCAGCAGGAAATGCGGAGGAGAAAGCAGGAGTTAGCCAGTACAACTTGTTAAGTCGCATGGGGCAAATTCACGAAGAGCATCTTAAAATCATTAGTGAGCTTGCTCGTTACAGCAACGAAGTAAGTTTGTGTTGTATTGTACAATTGTATTTGTAGTTGTAAGTAGTTTAGGATTTTTGGCATTGTATATGATATACATTAGAAGACAAAACAATTAATGACGAAAATCTCTTAATTTTAGTTTTTTCAATTCTCTATATTCTAACCTTTTCATGCTGAAATTTATGATGAATCAACAGGTAAATTTTAGGTAAATTTTCCTTTTGAAGGGGTAACCAACTTAACTTAAGAGATAAACCTTCATTAAAAGTCTTTAAATAAAAGCAAAATTCTGTCGGCGCTTGTACCTCGAAAACATGATGTTTTTCTTTGTTTAGCAACTGACAATTTATGGCATTTTTGGATTTAAAGAGGAAATATTTTACTCCTGGAAGAGTTTATGTTGTCTACAGGGGGTTAAATACAGGCAAAATTAAATATTTTAATACAAGTTTATATTTATTGAATCAGGTTGTTTCGTTGTGTCACCCCTGTAAAATGAACACTTAGATAGGAATTACTTATCATTTGGAAATAAATCCGGGTGTCAAGGGGTACCTGTATAACCCATGAACACCTTTAGCTCAATCAAAATGTGTTGATCGTAAGTTTTCAAACTACATCAAACGCTATGTTTGATGTTTTGTTTAAGTTATTATCGTTAACAAAAATACGTATTACGATTTAATGCATTTATGCTTATTTATAAATATAATTCTTGGATCAAGCAGGATAAGCTCTGCTTTTTGGAGTCGTGTAGAATGCAGCTTCGTGTTAAGATTACATATATTTATTCATTGATTAACTTTTAAAAGTTTGAATTCCACGAATAAAAACGACGAAGCATCTTGTTCTCGGGGGGTTAATGCAGGAATCAATTTATTGCAGTTAATTCAGGAGTCCCTGAGAGCGGGGGAATTCACATATGGTCACTAGTTCCATTCCCTATATCGGGGATATATATCTGTACCAGAGTAACGTTCCAGGGTTCGGGGCTTAGACAGGGTTTGTTGGCTTTGGCATCATTTTATCTTTGTCCCCGGGGGCAGGACATCGCCTTTCTCGCTCGCTTATGTCCCGCCCATCCCGAGTTGGGGCAATATATTATGTTATAATACATTATATATAAAATATATTAACTCCTGCATAATGCAGACAAGATTTTTCTAACATTTTATAGCTGTTTATATATCTAGCAAAATTCTATATACGATTAGCCATAATGTTGGAAATCATTATTTTGACTTAAAAAACATCATCATTGTTCAATAAAATGGCAGCATAAATTCTGCCTCAAAATTTAGAAACTTCTGGCACCAAGGGCTGGCCTTTCTAGTTTCTCGAATGAAAAAGTGTAGAGGTTTTGACCAGAGTTTATTCCTTGAATGGAGTTTGAGTTGGCTTGGAGTGCACCCTAAATTAAAACTTGGATCAAATTTTTTTTATTAATCCTCTCACGCACCCGGTTTTATTTTCATTTAACGGCCGAATCTTATCTAAGCTTAATTTTGCATGGTAACACGTGCAACTAAATTCAATTCAAAATGATAAACGTTTGTTGAAATATTACGTTGAAATTAAGATAAAGTATTATCCGAATTCATCTCCTGAAAATGTGTCGTTTTACATTGTTTGCGTTTGGCATATGGCCCTTCCTGGGATGGAAGGGTTAACCTAGAATTTCAACATTATCTTTTTAAGTTACATCTTTAACATAACACTAAATGTTTGTTTAATTAAACGCTATTATCCTTTCTTAAATATTATTAAAAATTCTCATTAAACTCGAAAATAACACGACACGATCCCCAACGCTATTGTAATTTCTTAAATATTATCAACTTTGTCACTAGCTTTTACTTATGTCTGCATAGGTAAAACTTTATATGTTATTGAAAGGAAAACTTTAATTTACTTGTTTCTTGGAAGTTTATGACTTGTAGTCTTGTTTATCGGCAGAGATAAAATCATGTATTTTTTCCCGTTATAGTTCATAACATCCTCCAGCAATTCGCCACTGTCTTATGCAGAGTGCAAACAGTTATTTGATCTTGCCTTACGTGGGCTGCGTCTCGTCTCATCATGGAATGGGCAAGTTATGGAACTGGTATGAAACAATTCGTCCTTTTTGTTTTATTTCAGTTATTTTTACCGGGTGTCCCAAAAAGAAGGTAACACGTTCGATATAATCTGCTGATAAAGATGGTGGTTCTTTATATTTTTTAGTAAATAGACAGGCAGTGAAGTGCTTAATAGTTAACTGGCAATTTGATACTTTATTCGGTAAAATCAGTGTCTAGAGTGCTGAGATATTCTACTCAAAGTTCTAAATTTGATATCATTTTGAAACAAGAGTCTTCGTCTAAACGGCCTAGGCAACACCTAGTGACAGTCCTACAAGAAGACCTCTTCCTTATTCTTAGGTTTGAATAAGAATATAATTAGTTTCTCTTCGGAACAGGGTGTTGCTGAGGCCGTTTCAGTTTAAGGCTCTGGTTTTTCATATTTGATTTTGATTTTGTTTTTGTTTTCATTTGAGAATAACTAATTATGCCATAGAATTTCTATCATATGTTTACAAATATTGCGGATTGTTTGGCTGTTTTCAAAATGTAAACAAATCAACCTGTGAATGAATTACAAAATTCTCCCATGTGGTTTGACGGTGTTCATATTAAAATTCAAGTTGACTAATAAGCCCAGGGGTGGGGGCACTCAAAAATCCTGGACGGCTTTGTGTTAAATCTTTGAAAAGCTGACCTACTATAAAGATCTGAAAATCACATATAAGATATGATGGGCAAAATATATGACATTAATTGGCGGGACCGTTAGTTAGACATATCTTTTAAAATTACACCAGTTTTTTCTTTTAAAATTTATATAGCCAGACAAATGCAATAAATTAAAATAATATAAGTAATACTTAAAAAGTTTACATAAATTATCTTCTTAAAACTATTTCATAAAACAAAATAAATGATCTTCTTAAAATTATATTTTTGAGCTGCATTTGAAAATGTATGTGATATATTTTAGGCGCAGATATATTAAATCGTTGATAGTTTTTAATGAAAAATATTTCTCTGATGGACTCCTCCGTATGTAAGATACTTGAGCCTCCTCTCTTTCCCAGGCTAACGAGGGACTAAATTATCAGCGTTCTTTTAATGGATGAAGCAATGCATTTTGAGTGACGAATGCCTTTTTGTACGAATTCTAAAACATTCTAAAAGAGGACACGCTATGAAAATGCTTCTTTTTTAACATTATTTTTAGTCAAATGAAAACTCATTTTATTGAGAACGCATTCTTGGTCGTTTTGAAGGCTTAACTTTACTTCTTATTTTGAAATCAAAAGAGGTCTGCAATGACGTTAGCAAGATTTTAAAGTAACACTTATCTTCATTATTTTTTACTATAAGTAAACAACCGAATTTTTTTATGCCCTCTCAAGATTTGATGTTGATACACCAAAAGGTATTAAAGTTACATCAACTCACAGTTTGGAGAATTTCTATAGGCAGCCATATTGGTGGGCAGTCAGCCACTAGCACGTATGATGGCTGCCACTTTGGTAGGCAACCAGCACGCTTTCCCGTACAAAACGATAGAAATGCTTGAACTTCTTAACTGTTGATCCAGATTACTCGAAATTTTGTAGGAAAGCATAACGTGCTGTTTTATTAATCGTGTCAAAATATGATACCAATTGCTCTTAATTTCCATAACTATTATTTTAATGAAATCTTATACAAACCATAACTCATACATTTTAGAGAGAAAGTTTATTTTACCATGGCATTTTAGAGTTGTTTGTTGTTGTTGTTGGGCTTTTTTCGCTTAAGATTTTTCGCACGTTATTTTCATTTTTAAAAATGTTTGCACGAACATATGATTTTTATTTTAGTATCATTGGAAGTTGTTGCATCCAACGGATAAATATGCTAACCCGCATTGCCCAGATTCTGCAATTGACTACGAAAGGGTATACTTTCTTTTCTATATTTGTGCATTTTAAAGCGAAAAAGGAAAATATGTTTTCATTATTTTTGGACAGAGTGATGTATGTATTATATATTTTATATTAAATAATAATATTACATAATGATATACCATTTTATAGTTGCTTTGATTATATATAGTGTAAATTACATTTACACGATGAGCTTATATATCTAGGTATCTTTCAATATTATATCTGTTTATATGTTAAAGTTTCTATGGGAATATTAATTTTTACATGCAAAAATTGTAATTTTTACACACGGCTGAATTTTTGGATTTGGATGTCCGCTGTAGTTTTAAAATTTTGGGGTACGCAATGAACTGATTTAGCTCTACGACATATTTTACATGAGATTTTTTATCAGGGCTCACCTTTTCTTTCTAGTCTACGAGGTATAACTACAACACCGAGGAAAAGTTTTCAATTGTACAGGTAAAGTGAAGGGTCTACTTGTTTGCCACAAGAATGTTTTGATTTTTTCAAATAGTTGCTTTTGCGTAAGACAGGGTTGGGCATTTTTGTACTGCCTAGTAAAGTTCTGTATTGATCCATTTTACTTTTAGATGGACAATTATTCCCTATTGATAGCCATTGTTAGAATTTATATTTTCCGTGTCTTAATTTATACTGGGTGATCCAAAAAAACAATCTCCGTTTGCAGGGCTGTAGCTCGAATTCCAGGAGTCTAGTCTAGCAATTTCAAATTGTGAACAAAACGATGCCCGTAGGGAAAGCTTAGAGTTTATGATATTATCCAATCATTTGCAGCTACGTTTACCAATCAAAAACTGGAAATTAAAATAGCCCTCATTTGCGAGACTTCAAGTCAATTTAACAGAACGCCATTCATTTCCAGTCCAAGTTTTGACATTAAAACAACATGTCGATCAGTGAATCTTTTCAAATTTTCAAATCCAATATCGCCAATAAAGCAAACAAGTTATTTTAATGACAAAATATGGTCTGAAAATAAATTAATTTGAGAGCTCACGAATTAGAACAATTTTAATTTCCAGTTTTGTTTAATTGAGAAAATATATGCTAGCTAATTTTAAAAATATTCTGCTCAACTTTTTTGCTACAAAGTCTTACTATGATTCTTTGTAAAATATGGATAGTGTTAATTAAATATGGATAGCACATTGCTTGGTTTCTATTTTAGGTTATTGGAATGATAAAAGGATTGTATGGTGTGATGTTAAAACTAGAGAACATATTTTCGGAGGCTGCAGGATACTATATACATGCAGAAATTCAAGACTTTATTCAAGTTACTCTCCAAGAACCGCTAAGAAAGGTTGCTAAAAAGGCTGGCAAAGCGATCACTAAATCGTATGTTCTTACATGTTAGATCATTCATTTTTTCTTCATTGATTTATTTTGATGCTTTTTCCGTGTGTTTTTGACACATTATCTTACCACAATTTTTACTATAGTTTAAGAGAAATCTCTTATTCATTTCTTTGTTTTCGTTATTTGAGAGTTTAGTCTCCAAAATTCCTTTTTTGTGTCCAGGGTTCTCGTTGCTGTACGAGAGACAGCAATGGATGTCATTGAGAGCTTGAGAAAAGACACAAATACACTGACGATAAAGAAAGACAGAGACCCAAAAACGGGTTTTCAGCTCGACCTGCCCAGACGACAAGTTGGACCATCAACTACACAGGTGGGTAGTAGTTGACAGTGTTTAATGTTTGGCAGAAAAGGGAGTCCTAAATATGTTATTGTTGTGCTGACAGGTTTTGGCCCAGCTGGTATTGAAAAACACACATTTGCATAGAGCGGTTGGGCACGTTAGAGTGTAACCAGAATATAACACTTATTTTAAAGTTATTTAATGATTCACACAATAGTTAACTCTCCTGAAACGTCACGAGATCTTTTTGCTTTGGAAATTTTTTCTCTCTCCTTTTTAACTTTTTTCACCTTTGCATTATATATATATAAGCATTTCCTATGGTGAATATTAAATTAGCACTTTCAGGAAACATTTTTTGAAATGTTCTTTAAAAATGTTTGACGATTATTTTAACGTAATTTCAAGAAAAATTGAAAAAAATCAGGAAATTTGTCTAACTTTGCAAATATTTTAAACAGCTGTATATGATGCGCACCATGCTTGAGTCACTGATTTCAGACAAAGCTGGCAAAGGCAAAACGATGAAAAAAGACTTGGACGGGTCAACTCTCGTGGCAATAGACCAATTTCTGAAGAATTCTCTCTACTTTCCATACCTGCTGAATTTTAGCGAGACGTTGAGGGAGTGTTGTGATTTGTCACAACTTTGGTTCAGAGAATTTTTTCTCGAGCTTACGATGGGAAAGAGTATCCAGGTATGATTTATTAAATGTCGTTACCGACATTTATTCAGATAAGCAAGTATGGTTTATTAAATGTCATTACAGCATATTTGGGGAAAAATCTTCCAAAAGGCCTGGCCAAACTAGGCAACATTGCCATACATCAGTGTTGCATGGTCACCAAAACAATGTTGCATCGATTTCTACGACATGGCCAAACTTTTGAGACAAAGTTGTGAGACATATCATTATTGTTGCTGTTAATGCGACGCTTTTGACAGGAAGTTTTAATTTGTAATGTAATGGAGGCGCACAGAAGTGCTATCGTGAACATTGCTTTTAGAAATGCTAGATAAAGAAAGAGAACATGTCCGCCATGTTTTCAATTTAAAAGTGAAGCCTTAACATCTGCTGCTGCGCATCTTTTTGCGCATGATTTCTCGCCAGTTGAAGAGATAGGAAATTGAATTGTCTCACGACACCAGACCAAACTGGAAAACATTGTCGTCCAACATGGGTTTGTCGCACAAAACGTTTGACGACCGTCAAACATAAATGCAATAACTTTCCACGCATAATTGGTGCGCGGCAAGGTGGCAAAACTAGGAAACATGTCGTTTAACATCGGTGAAAAATTGAAAATCGTACGAGAATGTTAGATAGTTAGGCCCGCCCTAAACTTTTCTTGCAATTTTTAGAAATATGCTTTGTAATCAAGATATAGCCATGACATTTTTTATATTCTATGAATTCTTTATTTATATATTTTATTTCTTGAAATGTTTCCAGTGGAAATACACTTGGTATCTACTTTGCGTTTTCGAGTTTTGATTGGCTCATACAAAACATGGGATATTGAGTCAGCATTTGAGTGACTCTTGGGAGGTGGAAAAAGATGAAAGGTCGTATTTGAATACCATTTGAATTTTGACAATCGTGTTTGCAAGGGTCTTGGGGACTTTGTTGGGACTTCAGGGAATTCCTTAAATTTCCCACTAGTGTGCAATGGTTTGTCGCTAGCTGGAACCTCAAACATTACTAACCTAACAATGAAAAAGTTTCAATCGTCTTTAGATGAAACTGATATATGAGATAGATTCGTGTTCGTTTGGCATATGCAATGTTAGTCAGGTTGAAGTTAGGTCACTCTGAATTTACATATCTGTAACATAAAACGTTGTTATTTAGTTTCCAATTGAGATGTCAATGCCATGGATCTTGACTGACCATATTCTTGATACTAATGATGCAGCTTTGATGGAGTAAGTTTATTTCACTATAGGAATGCTCATTGATTGTAGTGTTTATTGTGTGCCATTGACAAGGGTGGAATTATATAAAACAAAGGATTGCGGTTTTGAAAATAACAATACGATTTTCCATTTGAAAGAATAGATTTTAGAACTCTTGAGTGCACCCAATCAAATCAAAATAAACAAAGAAAGCTAACTTTTTTGGTATATTATATTATAATAAGCTTGGCTTTGTTAAAGATGTGAAATCGATTTTTTACAGTGAGAAATCGTATCGTCGTATTCAGAATTGAATCTTTCTCTTGCTTGTGCAACAACTGTGTAGTTCTATTTTAAACGGCGAGAAGCGATGCATAAGAGGCTCATGTTTAAATGTACAAATTATTTTGGTGACAGAACATTTTTTACAAAGCGTCTTAACCCCTTCACCTTGGGAAAGGCCCATTGATAAGTAACTTAAAACATCATGTTATCAGATGCTGGCAGAACTTTCTATTTATTTAAGGTATTTTAATGTAAGTTTGTAAATCTTTTGCAAGACTATTTATATGGAGACTTTCGTCAGAAGATAACATATATCTGGAATATCTCAACACTCCAGGCACTGATTTTGTCATCTAAAATAGAAAAGTCTCTGCCAAATGTAGACTTGTCCCAAGTCTATTTCGTGCCAAATCACAAATTGTTATTTCGGACTAAATATATCGAGGGAATGCCATATCAAGGGAATGCACCAGATCAGTAAGAGAATGCTACGGAGTACTTTCATAGCATTCCCTCGTCATGGCATTCCCTCGATGTATTGAATAGGAAATAAAAAGTTGTGATTTGACACGAAATATACTTGGGGCGAGTCTTTGCTAACTGTTGTTACTGCATATAAGCATTACTGTCCATATAATATTAAATACAGTAAACCAATATCTTTATCAATAGATGGTATCAAACGTGTTACCTTCTTTTTGGGACGCCCTGTATACTTATGTTTTTCTAATGCAGATATGTTTTGTACCCATTGGATCTTTACAACGACAGTGCACAGTATGCCTTATCAAGGTTTAGGAAGCAGTTTCTGTATGATGAAATCGAAGCTGAGGTATAGTTATTCTAACCATTTTCTTTTTTGATGTTTTGTTTTTCTAAACTTTCTAAGTGCGACTATGTAAAATCATTACTTTTTATGCATGTGACATAAACGCCTTTTCCATCAAACTACTTTAGAATACAAGACATGTCTGCGCCATTCAGAGCGGATGGAATCGGATCAGATTTCATTGACTGAAAGAAAACATTGTTGGTGTCACATATAAACTCATTTTCTTTTGATATTTTACTTTTGTAATTTCCTTCATTCTCATTACATCACACTCTTTGACGCATTCTATATTTCTTTTTATTTTTTAATTATAAATAACTCATCTTCGAAACTTTTATGTAACTGTCTTCCTCAGGCCCGATATGTTTAGTGAATTTGTATTCAAGGCTATTGTAACATTTTTTTACATTTTTAAAGAAAGAAAACATGCTTGAAATAATTGAAAATTCTATTCGGTAGAAATTATTTCAAGTTGTTTTGTGTTGTTGTCAACATTAAAATCTGCTTTTTTTAATACCATGGTAGTTTCTATTTGTCTATGTTTTCCACGAAGGTTGTGTTTATCAAAATGTGTTTACATGTCTTCACGTTTTTATCCAAGTAAGGGCAATATGGCCTATTGCTAAACAACGGAAATCTTTTTTTCTCTTCTGTTGGTTTCAGAGATTTTTACATGACTTTATTTGTTGAGTTGAGCTATTGCAGTACTCCCTGCAAAATGGTAAATTAGGCTTGATTTAATACCCAATAATTTGAATTAAATCATGGTGTTTGAACGAGTAAATCTAAAATAAATCTGAGTGTTTGAAAGAGTCCTTTGTTTTTGATGAGTATTCTTATATGCAGTTGTTAAGTCTTGGACAGTTTTCTTGAGAACGTAATATGATGTGCTTCTGCAATTGTACTTGATTTTCGTCTTTGATTGTGGTATTTCTGTTGATCTTTTCTGTCATAGCAAATACACTTTAGGGTTTTCCATCCTTCCGTTTACAGATATTTTGTATTCGACCCTTGAAGAAGTAGATAATTGGGTTAGCCAGTGAATTGCAGAAAATCAAAATATGTAATATAACCTGGTATTTTTTAGTTATCAAGTAATACACAGAATATGGCATCAGGCATGCAATCTGTGCAAAAACTACCATAGAGCATGTTGCAATCACGGCTTTCTCTCGAGCTGAGATTTTATTTCTTCGAGTGATTTTGTTTATTCCATTAGACACTGTTGGGTTCCTTTTCGCAATGACGATAATCGAAATGTTCAAAACAGCCAGGAAAATAGAGGAAATTATGAAAATCAATGAAATTGCTAGTCCTTCTTCAACCATCAATGTATGAAATTGTAAAAGTCCTAAATTTTTGTTGGTGAAAATGATAATTGATGTTGTAGCAATAGAAATTGCCCAGACCGAAGCAATTGCTACTGACACTTGCCTTTTCGTGGGGAAGTAGAGATGCTGGAAAGGATGTAGGACTGCATGAAGACGATCCATGCTTATCAGTAGTATTGTCAGCAAAGATACTGTCATTGTCATAATTGCATGAAAACCCATAGCTAATGAAAGTAATTGATTGGGCAGACCTGTGTCTTGGATGACGTAGAAAATGAGAACGGAAGAACTCATTGTTATGTCTGCTAAACATATGCTTGTCAGGAATTGCTTATATGAACCGGGTGATTTCCTGTGCTTGAAAAGCAGGATTAGTTCAATTATGTTAAGTACCAAGATTACACTTGCAATTGCTGATACTAGCACTATTATCTCTTTACCTATTGCATTTACGTTTTCTTTGGAAACATCATCAGCCATTTCAGATTTGCTGAGATTCACATTTGCAGTAGCACGAAAGGTTGACATCACCAAATTCTCTTTAAGCTTGATTTATTTTTGCAGCATCATGTGTTTTTCGTTGCTTTTGACAACTTTGGTAGAATGTCATCCTTACTTATTCGCTTATTGCTGATCAATGCTAATGAATTTTTTTTGGCTTTATGTGTGAAATGTTGCGTTGTTGTTTTTAAAATTACCGCCCAAAGTAATTTTTTTTCTTTGAAGTCATCATTTTCTTCCAATAATCTTCAAACCTGCTGTACCCAAACAAACACTTTTTGCTCATTCTCCTGATTCTTTGCTGTTCCTTAAAGACAAAAATCGTGCATTTTGAGCAATTAGAATTTAATGACAAAATTTTCATGATTTGTTTGAATAAAAATCTTTAGTTTTGAAGATATTTGTTTGCTTTTTTCAATTTAACGTGATGACTGTTTATAATGCAAACTTTGCAATCAATTTTTTATGCCTCCACATGCTCAATCAGCATTTCACGTCCATTTCGATGATTAAATTTTTTTGCATCAGTCGTTTCTATTTTTGCTATTTGCTCAGTATGTGTTAATTTTTATTCTGCTTCAGGGGGAAATGTGCATGTTGGGTTTTCTACTTTTTTTGCCAATTGTATAGTGGGTTTTCCAATTTTTGAAACTTATTTGTTTGTTTCTATGTGACACCGTATAGTCTGAAAGAAACTATAAAAACAACCTTACATGTTAAAAATCAGTTAAATCTGTTGAATATTGGCTACATCAATTGCTTTATCGAATCACTGCTTTTTCGGAATCTTTCAAACTATATTTTGCAGCCAAACTAATTCACTTGAATTAACTTGAATTATGAATTAACTTGAATTTGTCATATAATTTTGAATTGTCAACTGAATTTATAATGATCTAAATGTCGTTAATTTTTTTGGTTTGTATTTTTTTCTTGAAAAATTGGTAGCTCGTCGTGATTTTCATAATGTGATTCATAATTAAGATGAGATTTCTCGTAACACTTCAATCTCTACCAGATGGACCAAATAAAATTTAGACGTTTAAAAAATCACCAAGATTTGAGTGTGGTATTAGCCTCGTGATATAGGTCCCTCTTCTTTCGCTATTCTGACATCCTGAAACCGATTCAACAGAAGTATCGTTGAAGGGTTAAATTAATTGTAGCAATGTCAAATATTTCACCAGCACATTAAAAACGGTGTCATTTTGCCAGTTTAATATTGATTTTGTTTGGATGCGTGCTGTAAGTTGTTATGAGAAATCGATAATTCACGTTGTTGCAAGTTCCCAACACTTGATATTGTTACAAATGTTATGGTTGTGATGGAGAACTATCATATGACCCACTAAAAACTAGTTTTTTTTTTTAAATTTAAATTACAAGGGATAGCTCAAAATCAGGCTTTTCAAGTCGAAGCTACGTCATTATTTGTTCATGTCACAAAAATAACAGCAGTATCTGAAATTGATTTGATCCTTGTTACATCAGCAAAAATATCAATTTTTGAAATAAAATCGAGAAAAAAAATCAAATTTTGATGATTTTTCAAACCGGTGCAATCAAGTTCTGCAATTAGAAATTAAATTTATCGAGGATTTGATAAATATCTATGCTGGTGTAGAAAAAAGTGGATTGCTCGCTTGTGGATTGCTCGAAGCGGCTCGTTTTAAATAGATTCATTTGCTTTAATTTTTGTGTTTTAATGTTTTAATGTTTGCGTTCAAGGTGAATTTGTGTTTTGATCAATTCGTATACAAGTTGAGCGAAAAGATATTTGGGCATTACAAGGCAATGGCTGGAAGGTATGCTATTACTACCTATGAAAGGTTATTTATTTCCTTATCATGGGTGCTAATGCACCAATTTTTTCTGGAATGAAGACAGAAGTTGCAAAATACCGTACCCATAATTTGGTAAATACTCACATCTCCACCCATGTCTATGAAGATCAGAAACATTAGTAGACTCCGGACAAGTGTCTTTTTCGTCGTTTCTATCTGACGTCGCAGTCTCAACCAATGTGCTGAGTTTACTAACATTTCTGATTTTAATTAAATAAACAGAGATGCGAGTACTAGGCAAATTTATGTGTCAGGAAAGTTTGGAAACTTTTATACTCCATTCCTGAAAAATTGGCGCGTTAAACCCCATGCTCTTATGATGGACATTCAAGGCTCCTCAAAAGGGTATCATTGTACTTGCAGCGCCAGGGTACTTTTTAGGGAGAATACCATGCGAAGCTTATTTTTAGAATTTTTAATTTGATTTTATCTCTTGAGGTGATTTGGTTGACTTGTGTTATTTCTTGATTTCATATTGCTTTCTTGTTTGTTAGAAATGGAACCAGACAAGGGATTCATATGCAACTGACAGTTGATAATAATAATTGCACGTAGTTTCTGGTTTTGAATTGTCTTCCCGAGTGACATTTTGTTTTTAGCATTATCCTGGATAAAAACTTTCGTGATGAACTTGAGAAGAAGTATTCTGAAGAAAAGAGATCCATGCCAGATGGAGGTGTGCCATATCCACAATCAAATAGATATGAATCACTCATGAGACAAAAACATGTTCAAGCAAGTATTTTATTTTTATGCCAATAAATTCATTATCTAATGACATTGATATTGTCTGGTATTAGTTTCAGTTGCATATTAAGAGAGACATAGCAATTTACACATTGAGAGAAACAACTCCAACTACAGGACTAATACGTTACAGAACAATTCAAACCTTTCTTGGTCAATCTTTTACTACCATTTATGTAATGGTTTATTGAAGGGTTTATCAAACTTTTAACAATTTGATGTGGCATTATTAGAAGGGGCAGTTATTGCTAGATACATTTATTATGCTTGTCAACATTTAGAGCTACTAACATTTAGTGTACGTTTCTGGTGTTTGTTTGATGTCTTTAAATTTAATTTGCAGTTGCTTGGACGATCTATTAATTTGAACAAACTCTTGACTCAACGAATCACCGCTTCGATGGAGAAGTCACTTGAGATTTGCATCACGAAATTTGAGAGTGGGAGTTTACCTGGCGTCGTAGTGAGTTTTTTTTAATATTATGTGTTGATTATTGCTTTTATTGCTGTCTAAAAAGGGCAGATTTTGTAACGACAGTGAAATTTACACCCTAATTTCATAATGATTAACCATCAAAGACAAAGCGAATTCACTCGAGCAGAAAATCAAAACTACCAAAGCCATATTTCGATTTTCTGCTTAAGAGAATTCGCTTTGTCTTCAATTGCTAATCGCTTTGAAATTTGCGTGTCGATTTCACTATTATTACAAAATCTGCCCTCGTTTTACTGCCTAAAGTTTGCCAAGCCTGTGCTTTTGACCCGGTTGCATTTTTGCATAGTTTTATTTATTAATAAATACAATTTAAACAATAATATATATATATATATATATTCACCATATAATTGATAAAAGACGTTTCGTGCAATACCCTTTGTCCGTTAAAGGATTAGTAGAGAAGCAGGCAGTAAACAAGGAAAAAATAACCAATATAAAGCAGTGAGATAGAGTAAGTATATATAGGAAGAACGTACTAGAAAGAGAAAATAGAATGTGTAAAAAAGGAACGTACAAAAAATAACAAACAGAAAAGAATGTGTAAAAAGAACGTGCAATGAAAATGTAATTAGATAATTAAGCTACCGTAAATGTCTGAGCTGAGCACAAATAAGCAAAATAGGACTGCTGTAGGGCTTATAGTTACATGTTTATAGGTAATTAAAATAATGAAAATCGTTTGTTAAGCCCTTTTGGGGACACGAGTGTTTAACTTGAACATAATTTTTTTCTGTAATGTTCCTCTTTTGCTTGAAATAAAATGAGAGTCCGAAAGTCGAACGATAATCATATCATCAGCCGAATGACTTAACGAATTGAAATATTGGGAAACATTTATGTCACTTTGTTAATTTGTTCGTGCATCTTGATGAATCTTGTGCTCTACGTTTCTCAAGTTTTCGCCGAAACATTCATTTAGCTGTCTGCAAATCTCGCCAATATATAGTATTCCACACATTCGGCATTTTAAAGCGTAAATGAGGCATGAAGATGAGCAGGAAAATCTTTTTAAGCGTTTTTATTACAGGAAATTTAAACTGAATATAATTTATATATTAATCCTGCTTACAGTTATTTTGTGAGTTCAGGATTGTTTTCATGCTTCAAATTGATGTCAACATGTCTCATGAAATAAGTCCTCGTTTTGACTTTTTATATAGACCTCAAAATTGCAATATTTTCCTTTCAATAGGTGAACCATATACAAATCAGCATAGAATTATTCCAATAAATTGAAAATTACTCTCACCCAACCAACCTTGACCTTCTTCGGGCACTTTCTAGGAACCTTTTAAAATTATAAATTATGATATAAATTAAATTAAAATTATATAGAAAAAAAGAATTAATAATAAGCATACCTTCCTTCAAAAGTCTTAAATAGAACCATTGATATTTTATTACTTTTTGTCTCGTAGGAATTGGATTCTGCTATCGAAGTTAATCGATTGGCTCATGAATTGTTGTCAAAATATGTGAGCTTGCCAGACTTCACAACCATGTTACGTTGTGCAAATCATTCTGTTTCTGTTCCATATGGCCGAATAACTCTTCACGTCTTTTGGGAATTGTATTATGATTTTTTGCCAAATTACTGCTTCAACTCTGCAACGAACAGGCAAGTAGATTTTATGTCATATTGTTGTTAAGTTAATTTAGATTTAGCTGATTATCAGTTACCGAAGTGAGTCGTCATTGATTAGTCACTGGATACAGATTGTGAGTCACCACTGATTTAGTGAGTGATAAGTGATTAAGTTAGTTACCTCCGACTGTCATTACTGATTTAGTAAGTAATCACGGATTAAATGGTTGGTCATTGATTAAGTCATTAAGTACCGATTTTTCAGTCATTGATTTAATGAGTGATCACTGATTAAGTTGCTGATCACCGATTGTCAGTCCATAATTGAATAGGTCATCACTGGTTAAGCTGCTGTTGACTGATTGTTATGTCAGTCACTCATAAAGTGGGTTATCACTGATCAAGTCAATCATCGATTAGCAGTTAAATCGTGTAAGATCGTCGATTATCTCATTAATTGAGTCATTTATTATCAGTTGCTATAAAATGAATGATCACTGCTTCAGTCACTGATTGTTAGTCACTGATCACTGATTGTCAGTCACTGATTTAATCATTGAAATTCATCCAATCAATAACTGCAAAGAATGAGAGACATTTTCATGCTTGTATGATCATTTACTGTGGAATGCAGTGTTTTGGAATTAACATAGGCTAAGTATATCTACAATTAAGTTGATTTTTGGCTTCATAAAATATAACGTCAGAATTAATGTATAACTCTGCTCACGTTAGGTTTGTGCGAACGACGTTTTCGTTTGTAAGTGCTGATGAAGTGAAACGAGATTCTGCACCAAGGGCTGCGCCTCAGTACTTTTTTGGAAGCAAGGTAAGCCATTTTGGCATATTTTCTGGAGGTAAAAAACATCATATTACACGAGGCACACTTTATATGAAACACACAGAGTTCTTTCGAACTAATGTATCTTCAGAATGTGACTTTGAAGCGCCTCGGTTACTTCATGTTTTGGTATCGATTTGGCGTTGGACGATCCCCACTCTTGCATTCCACCA
This sequence comes from Phacellophora camtschatica, assembly GCA_036873815.1. Lineage (NCBI taxonomy): Eukaryota > Metazoa > Cnidaria > Scyphozoa > Semaeostomeae > Ulmaridae > Phacellophora > Phacellophora camtschatica. Next base: position 11,671 of record JAYJMH010072200.1, on the reverse strand, counting down.
GCAACTACACGTAAAGCGTGCTTCGTGATGGTTGTTTTTCCCTCCAACCGCTTTTGTGCAAATTTACCGTTATAATATAAATTTATTTTTTTATGTTAAAATATATTCATATTTTATTTTTAGTAATTTTTTAGCATGTACCAGGTGTCTCAAAAAGAAAATAATCCCGGGTGTCCTTGTTTTCGTTTTTCAAACCGCAAGTGCAGAAACAAACTACAACATTTCATAAAAAAATAGGGGAAAAGCTACAATGGATCACGAATAAACATAGCAAAACAATAACAGAAGAATCAAGCAAAAGATATCTACATTGCTCCATGAGTTACCTTACGTTCATGTTATATTAATATTACGTTTATGTTACCTTTATGTTATGATCATGTAAAGTTTAGGTTACGTTTATGTTACGTTTATATTACGTTGATGTTACGTTTATGTAACGTTGATGTTACGTTTATGTTATGTTCATGTTACGTTTATGTTACGTTCAATTTAAGTTTTTGTTACGCTGATGTTAAGTTTATGTTACGTTAATGTTACGTTGATGTTACGTTTATGCAGAGGCGGATCCAGCCCCAAATCTGACTTACACTCTCCAGCGCTGAAGGCGCAAAAATTGGGGGTCTGGGGGCAACACCCCCCAATTTTTTTATTAGCCACGCCCTTTTATTTCATAATATTGACCACGCCCGTTAAATTGCTGAAAATTTTGTAAATTTCATAAAGTACAATATTGTATTGTTATATTTATATTTGTTAATACTTTCTCTTTCTTGATAAATGATAAATCGTTGTCATTTATTATGTGCCATCCCCCAAGCAAAACATATTTCTAAATCGACTCACGACCCCCTTGTCCGAAACCTGCTTCTTCCAAATTAAGGACCGCTATCATTCTTTAGCATGACCACTCATGACACAGCACGACACGAGATCAAATGTCATTGTTCACCCACGCAAATTACAAAATCAAAAGCAGAGATATGAGCAATAGTCAACTTAGAATTTGATTGGATGTTAAAATTCAGCAATAGTCAACTCGCACAGAGATTTGCTGTTTCAAATCTGACTATTGCTCGCGCCAAAACCAAGTCACAATACTGAAAGTTGATTGGGTCACACATGAAATCTCCTGACATGACATGTCTACTTGTGTGACCGACTATTGCTCGGAATAGCCATGTTTGCTGGGTTGTGGTTGGCTTAATGAAACAACGAGGGGTGGTGAAGATTTGTCCAGTGTTGATGACTCATGTTTGCTACTGGTCTGAAGAGTATTCTACTCATATACGAGAAGGCTGATGGACCAAGGAAAATTGGGACAAGAGGATTGTGATTCGGTTTAAAAAGAAATATAAGAAAATGACAAATTAAAGAATTTTGCAATGGATAATTTACTTAAAAAGATTTTAATTAGTTCTAAGTAATTATTTTTGTACTTTAGAAAACTGACTTTTGCTCAAGCAACGGAAGCAATGGTCTGTATCCGCCTCTGGTTTATGTTATGTTACGTTTATTAGCTTATGATAAAATTATTTTTCAGGCTTTGAATCAAGCTTTCGCGAGTATAAATTCGCTGTATACGAATTTTTTTGGCAAACCACATTTTGCGTGTCTCGTCCGCCTTTTGGGTTACCACGGTATTGCCGTCACTATAGAAGAATTGCTGAAGATTGTCAAATCATTGGTATGTGAAACAATTTTTGCCATGTCCTATTTTGGTTACATATTCCAAATGATTTTTGCTTTGACATGGTTTTTCTATTTCATGAACCTCATGTTATCTCATATACAGTGAAGGCTTTGTGTTTTGTGACTACATGTTCAATTATATCGATAGTTCTAAAAATGTGGCTTCATGAACGCAAAGAGTATGTTTTTATATTTATTTTATTTAATTTTATTGAATTTATGAAATTTTGCAATGCTCTGTAAATGCGGGCTAAACATTTTAAGTTACTGTACAACCCCACCAATTGTTTTTTATATAATGGTATGAAATGTCATTTGACAGGCTGTAGTTTTTTGTAAGTCAGTTTCTTACTGGTTTGGTAGTACCGTATTATGGTTGGTTTCCTTGCCTTGGCAAAATTAAACTTGAATTTTGCTGTTGATTAAAAATAAATTAGGTTTAAAAGTTTCAAATTTATTTGCCATCAAGCTATGTAAACACTTTTACGAGAACTGCAAAAACGGTTATTGTCAACCACAATAACAATAAACGAATTGTAGACAATGAACATAACTTTTATTATTTTCATTTTATTCGTTGCTACTTTCTTCTTCCTCGTTTATTTCTTCACAGTTTATTGTTCTCTATTTCAAGAAATTGCTCTTTTGACTGAAGTCTTTGCTTTTTTAAAAAGGTTTTTTCTGCTAACATGCATCTAATGTTTCAATTCAATTCAACTTTCTTTATAGAATTCAAATAACTAAAAATACAATATAATGATGTAATAAACAGAGACAAATTACGTAACAATAATGAAATTGACACACCAATTGCAAAAGAAGCATCCGTTGAAAGCATAAAGAAACATTCTCAACTGGAAATGTAAACAAGTGAAGCCATGCAGAGTTGCGGAGAAGATTTTACATTTTCAAGTCGAGAGAGTTTTCCTTTGTTTTTGACAACTAATCGCTTTAAACTATGTGTGTCAATCTCACTATTATTACAAAAATTGCCTCTGTTGATATAATATAAAAAATGTTGAGTCCTATACGATCCAAGTACTTAATCTTGGCAAGGAATGAAACTGCCAATGTCAGCTGACCTAAATCACGCATTATTTACCCGAAATAGTCCATTGGTCATGCAATAACATAATTATGTGTGGATTTCTTCTTTGCAGCTTCAAGGAACGCTTCAACAATATGTTACTGTTCTCGTTGGAGGAATGCCTGCAAAATGCGGACTGCCGATATTTGACTATGGATCTGCAGGTACACAATTTAGTTATTATATCTATTTAATGCTGTTTTTTTTTTGGAGAATCAAAAACAAATAACTAATGTAAAATTGAGCTACTTTGGGTCAGCTGATCTTGCAACATTTGAGATATTGCGCAGTGTGTATTATACGCTTTCTTTTATAAGAACCGAATAATTTTTGCGGAGGCTCGATTTTCTTAAATTTCTAACAATTTGAGGCTCGAAATGTCCTTAAATTGTTCTTATTTTTGCACAGATGTTTCTTCTGTAACTTTATCCTAATTGACTTGATCACTTTTTTCTGCTTCGCTTCAACAATGTACAGGGAATATTAGTGTTTGTACAGTAAGTAATTTGCATAGTAAGTAACACTCATCGGCACTCCCCGAAAAATGTTTGTGATACGGTGTTGAATATTTTAGAAATCTTGGATTTGAGGTTGAGCATGTCCTTAATTTGTTCTTTTTTAAGCCTTAATGTTCTTATAAAATGTTTTCTTATAAAAGAAAAGAGTGTGCAGTCCTGCAAAGGTACTCATTTGACACCCTTAAAACGAATTGCTGGGGATAAAGGAAAAGTGAATTGACCTAATAACAAAATTGATGGGATACTTTTTACATTTTCAAATGCTCTCACTAAATTATATTTTTGCAAAGCTAATTTAGTTGAAAATGAAGTAAAATTTCAACCTTGAGGTTGTTATATTTCTAGAGTCCTTCACGCTTGTTTCTTTTGTGGAGCTTTTGAGTTGGTTTGTTGTTTCGTTGTACTTACTTAACACTGGTATATTTATATTAACAGGAGCCATCCAATACTACAGTGCTCAACTTGAGAACATCATGCATTATGGTGAATTAAAAACTGACGTGTTCCAAGGTTTTCGTGAAGTTGGAAATGTGATTGTATTTTGCTTGTTGATTGAACAAGAGATGGTAGGCTATTTGTGCTCATTTATGTGCATTGAATTAATATCATCTGCATTATATAAGAATATACTGTATAACAATATATATTCCGGGTGTCCCAAAAATGGGTAACAGCTTTGAACAAGGCTAGCGCTGCGAGTTTAACTCAAATTTATTCGAAACAATTTTTGAAATATTTTTTGGTAGTCACCTTGAAAATTGATACCTGTTTTGTTATTATTTGTGCATGAGAGTAGAGATATTAATTCTGAAAGTTCAACATTTTCTTCTAACCCAAAGCCAGAGGTCTAGATTTTCGTCTAAACTGTGTCTTTGGATCTCCTAAACCATAGGGTGTTACGAAATTAATTTAATACTGCTTGGAAACACATTCAGAAAGAAATCCGAAACATGAAATTTAAATGCTGATTTATGGATGCCGCCACTATGAAGTGCTTTCTCTTTTTTCAGCATCTTTACCAAAAATCTACCAACATGAAACAGCCATTTTGGTTTTCAGAAAATTTAGTCATAGACAACCGATTTTCAAGATTTTTTTGTAATCATTGTTCAGAAACGTTTTCAAAAACAAAGTATGTTGTCTGGAACACCATCGTGATTCAGAAAATCCTACAACACGATATGTCAATAGCGTAGGCCAAAATTAAGAACTCTTGTTTTTAGTGCGAGGCAAATTTGAACTTTAATTGTTACGATCTCAATTCTCAAACGATTAATATCAACAAACCAGATTTTTATTTTTTAAGTGGACCATAGAGGATTACGTTTTTGATGGATTTGAGTGATATTCTCAGCACTAGCCTTAATCAAATCTGTTACCATATTTTTGCGACACCCGGTATAATAAATATGCAATACACATATATATGTATGATATTCATAATATTACAATCCATTAGAATCGCGAGAAGCTTGTTTTCAATGTTTTATGTAAAACTTTATTTATATATGTTTAATTTGAAATGAATTCATTTTAGACTCTAGATGAAATAACAGACTTGTTACATGCTGCACCTTTTCAAGGTCTTATCCCAAGACCATTTGTCAAAGGTAAGCAATTTTAAATGAAAACAAAATTTACATACTTTTGTTTCATAATATTGTCTATTTCAAACGACCAGGTAAAGCATTTTGGCACGAAAAGGACAATATAGCGTATTCTCTCTTATATTACCGCTGGGGGTTTCAACTGCTCCTAAAGAGGACGGGATTATTGGAAAAGTGTGATTATTAGAAAGGCGGATTTATTGTTTCAATGACGAGTTTTTTGAGACGCTATTAAAATTTTAATCCATGTGTGCAAAATATAAGGTCACTGATAAATCTAAAATACTATTAAAACGATTGAAAATCTGTACAGCCCGCGCCGCATTAAAAAGGGTTTTTTAGAATGGCGGCTTTTAAAGGAAGAGCGGTACTCTTCGAGAGAATACCGTATCTGTATTATAATTTATGCAAAGTCATACTATCTTTTCAGCTTAAGTATTTTTAATAAGGAATGGTGACATATTTAGGTAAGTCAGAATTCTAGATAAGCATCCTTTTCCGATTCCGGATTTTCTCTTATTTTGGTTTATATTTTTTTAAACCAATGCTATTTAAATTAGAGAAATTTTATTATCCTTATTTTGCCAAAGCGTAAATTTTAGTGCACAGATATAAAGCAATTTGTGAATAGTTTAAACTTTTTTTCGTATACCGAGTGTCCCAAAAATGCGGTAACAGATTTGATTAAGGCTAGTGCTGAGAATATCGCTCAAATCCATCAAAATGTATCTTTTAAATAATCCTCTACAGTCAAATAAAAATCTGGTTTGTTGACATTTTGAAAATCAGTTGTCCATGACTAAAGTTTTTGAAAACTAAAATTGTTATATTATTATATATATGTTATATTCTAGTTGGTTTTTAGTAAAAATTATTTAAAAAAGAGAAACCAGATTTTTCAGAGAAACCAGAGAAACCAGAACTTCATAGTGTTAATTTTCAGTTTTCGTATTTCTTTCTGAGTGTGTTTCCTAGCACCATTAAACTCATTTCGTGAAATGCTATGGTTTAGGAGATCCAAAGACGCAGTTTAGACGAAAATCTAGACCTTTGGTTTTGGATTGGATGCAATTTGAACTTTCCGAATTAATTTCTCGACTCTTGATGCATAAATATTAACAAACTAGGTATCCATTTTCAAGTTGATTACCAAGAACTATTTTTAAAATTGTTTAGAACAAATTTGAGTGAAACTCACACCACCAGCCTTGATCAAAGCTGTTTCCTTTTTTGGGACATCCGGTTTATATTCTAATGAATATTTCCGTTTACAAATGTTTGCTTTTTACTGTCTTTTTGAATGTTTATGTTATTTTTTAGATTGTTAAAAGTTTTACTTTAACAAACGTCACTTATGCATTTAGTTATTTCATTTTATCTTGTAATCTGGTCTACCTCATTGCAGAACGTGAATCAGTCGAAGCCAAAATGAAACGCCTCGAAGCTCAGTATGCTTCGTTTCAAATAGTATCCATCGTTGGGCGTTATGGTGACGAAAAGGTAATCATTTCATTTTCAACATTTGGAATCATTCGGGAAATGAGTTGTGTAATTGAAACACAATTTGAAAGCTACCATCGTGAAAATATAAATCAACAAACAAACGGAATTTTGTTTTGGAGAACATGAAATTTATCTTGATATTTTCTCAGTTTATTTCTGTTCATTTCAAGTTCATTCCTATGTTTTCTAAATGATACTAACGATTTTAAATTCGGCAATGGCGACGCTAACCGAACAGCCATCCTGTATCAAGTATTTGTTTGTATTTCGTTAAGAGACTTGGCTTCTGAACATATTTGCAATGTTTACAACTCATGCAACGGATCTTTAATCTGGGGTACCTTTAATCCACAAAAGTCATCACACTCTTTGATCAACACAAGGTTTACTCTGTATCTGTACAGAAATAAATACATAAGTTTACATGTTCTGGATTTTAACAGCAACAGCATCTTAGAGTTGCTTGAGTATGAGATAGAGCGTGAAAGAAACATTCTCATTAAGTTGTAGTTGCCGTCATCTGCCTTTACTTTAACTTTCAACTTCTTTAGCCTTCTAAAAGCTTTGCTACAAAAGAGGCTAGTCCTGGTACTTTGGGAGTACTAGGAACATCCTAGTGGTAGCAGGTTAGAAATCGGGGCTTTTGTGAAATGAAGGAACCCTTGAAACACAATAGAGGCCGATCGTCTGGCTACTAGAATTATTTATGATAAGAGTATGATTCTGCCTTCTCGTAACCAGACTCTAATACGTCTCGAAAGATTCATAAATTTTCTGGAAAAATTTACAGTTTTTTGTTTTGCATTTTACAGCAACGCAAAAACGGAGAAGAAGCAGAGGTGCTAACCAAGGAACGATTGTGCTGTGGTTTGTCTCTTTTTGAGACAGTTTTGAAACGAATTTCGTCGTTTTTGACTGATGATATCTGGCAGGAACCACCAGCTTCCAATGGTGTCATGAGCATCGAAGAGTGCAAAGAATTCCATCGGCTATGGAGTGCCATTCATTTTATGTGTTGTAAACCGCTCGGGCAACATGAGATGACTGTTGAGTAAGTGAAAATCAGTAAAATTATTTTGGTTGTATTTAGTTTAAGATAATGATCGTTAAAAATATTTTTGATGTCCCAAAATTAATTTGTTATTGTGTCGATCAACGAAATGTTGACGCTGAAATTTGATGACCTATGTATCAGTTCAAACAGGTAAATAAAGTTAAAAATATTTGTGAAGTGATGTTTAGGTTTTGTATGTTGAATTAGATTGCAATTTGATTTCATAAATTCTTTCATATTATGTTTGCAGAGAACATTTGGGGAAGGTGTTTGAGACACGTTTTAAGCACCGAATGTAATACATTTTGAGACAAAATTAGACCTGACTTAACATACAAATATTATATTCACAGAGAAACATTTGGGGAAGGTCTTCATTGGGCTGGACTGACGATTATTGCGTTGTTGAAGCAGCAGAAAAGATTTAATGCTCTCGATTTTGCGTCACATATTTTAAAAGTTCAAGAAGTGGATGAAAGACAGGCTGACGTTCCTGGTGTTGTAAGTTTTATTCATATTTAATTCTTCATTTCTTTCTTCTTTCCCTAAATTTGCTTTACATCTCAGCCACAAACGAACATCTGAATAAAGATAGATAAATTCATAAAAACAAAATAAAATAAATTAAATCTCTATTCATGGAAGATAAGAATTCGATTTGCGATCGGAAAGAATAGATCTCGCTTTTTTGAATGCGCTCAATCGCATTAATATATTCACAGAACGCACAGTTTAATATGATTTTCAAATTTGTGTTAAAAAGTGTGAATTATATTCTTAAAGGTGATACATTGTTTTACGAAATTCTTGCTTCCTAAACTCTTTTTTGCTTAGGAATTTGCTATTAGCCTGGGTGTAGTTTTCACTAACAACTATTTCAGTAAGGAGAGACTATGTGCTGGCTGCTTTCTACTTTGTTTACTGGCTATCTATAGCAAATGTTTTTTATTGAATATAGTGCATAGACTTATTTAACATTTCACAATATTTCATATTTTTGATATTGAATAAAATAGGTTTTTTATATCATAACGAAGAGTATTGGGATATGATCTAATCATTTTGCTCAAATACCTTAATAACTACATATGTGGACCTTTGATTTATAAATGTCTTATCATTTTATTTATAATTGTATTTGTTTTTTTTATTTAAAATCATAAATTAACATTGGGGCCTACCTTAATTTTATGTTTGGGTTTATTTCTTATAAAGGTTGATAAATTTCAGTTCAGTTTTTTTCTGGTAGTAAGGATCATTTTTTTCTCATGCTCAATTTTGTGTTACAGGACATGAAGAGACTGGTTGTGCGCATACGACGGTATAAGAATCTTCACAGGCAGATTTTTGCCATTTTGAATCGATATCTATCAACAAGTGAATCAGAGGAACGAATTAGATGCTTCCAACCTCCAATTCATCAAGCGTTTACATCATCAATTTAACACAGGAAACATGAAAACATTTGTAATGAACATGAAGAATATACAACAAGTGAATAGGAAAACGTTGAACGTTTGTTGGTCTACAAATTTGAAGAAAAAGATTCTATTTTAGCATTTTTAAGATTCATGTGCAGATTTAAGGCTAATTTAAACTGCTATTTTTCCAGTTCAAACGACCACTTCGTATATATATTTGTTAAAAGCGATTTTATTCAAAAAGATAATGATTTTCTATGGAGGGGAATTTATGAGATCCATTTTGAATTTTCATAGTTTTCCAGTCAAAAGTCAAGAGCAAATTTTCTAAAACAAAGAATCGTAATTCGGAAACAAATTGATTTGCACAGGCTAGCAAAATATTCCACTCCTTTGAGCTCATTCAACTAAATATCTTGGGTGACTGGACTTATTTTACTTTAGTTCATTTCAACGTATTTAAAGGGGTTGATTTTCAAGGGGTCTCAAACTTGTCAAATCGTTTCAGGTCTTTTGGTCTGACGTGTGAAATCATTTCAAAATAATTACAAATTTATTTATTTACTTGTATCATTTCACGTTATTAGTGAGGTTTAAATCCATAATAAGTACGAGTACGACATGGAAACAATTTAATTTAAAATTAAAAGAATGAAGTTGTGAAAAAAATTGTTCCCATAGGGCATCAGAACGTTGTACTTTTCAAATCTGCAATATAAAACTGACAATTTTTCATCGTCTTTTGGAAAAATAAACTGAATGCCAAAATGAAGACTCGCAGAAAAGGAGGAAATTAGCTTTTAGTTATAGTGACAGCGAGAAGGCCTAATGTACGAAGAACCTTTAGCGTATCGAAATACAATGTAAGGTTTACAAATGAAGCTATTGCTTTTGCTAAATTGGTTTAAGCTTTAACTTTGCGCCCAAAATTAATCTCCCAATAAAAATTTAAGCTTCATTAATTTGTTTGTCAATAGGGATGATATGCCTCTTGAGGAATCAAACCTTTCGTGTATCCTTTAGTTTATAACATGGCATTCATTTATAGGTATCGGCGCTGAAATTCTAGGCATTGTTCCTCAAAACATTTCTTCATTGCGATTGCTGGAAAATCTACCAGTGACAGTAGCAACATGAGCGACATTTGGTCGCTGTCGTCAATTTTGTGGCAAAGGCGTGGCGCCGAGCGTCGATGGGATCGCGGATTTAAAAAGGTCTGTTTTCCATCAAGTTTTTGGATCACACCTGTCGCTGACATAGGACAGATTCTATCTCAGCGATAGGATGTTCCTCGTGCCGCTATGAATGCTGATAAACATCAATGTAGTTTCCATTTGATCGCTCCAATTGCTGGAACATTTTCCAGCATGGGGGAACAACAGTATCAATGGAAGCCAGGAAATGTTTGATTCTGTTATATGAGTTAATTTACTTTTTGGAATTTAGCCACCTAACACTGGAATCATGTGGCTGTTTTCAAATGCTAACCAATTAGCCCTTTGACATCGGGAAGTGCCATATTTCCCATTGCTAAACAAAGACAAACGTCATATTTTTGCACTGCAGACAGAGTTTTACATGAATTTCAGATATCTCTGTGGAAGTTTATCTCTTGAATTAAGTTGGTTTGTATATTCTACCCCCTGCAAAATTAAACTTAGTTTGGATTTGCCTTTCAATTGAAAATAAATCCGGGTGTAAAAGGGTTAGCTATTAATTAAGCGGGAAATTTTCTTGTGCTTTCTCATTTGGTGGCTTTGAATTCAGTTTTCATGGTTACGTCATTTGTCAGTTTAACTAATCTTTAAATGACGTTGTTTCTTGCATCGTCAGCCAGGGCAATGAAAACATTTTTATTGATTGTAACCGTGATTGAACCCATAGACAATATTGACAGTGTTATTATCTTGGTATTATATTAGTAAGACCAATTGTCTGTATCATAATTTATATTCCGGTATCTTAGTTCTTCTTAGTTTTTATACTAAAATTACCCGAAATTTGATTGTCTTTTATTGGCATACATCTTCTTAAAGGGAATGAACCGACAAATCCAGCTCGTCTAAAACTAACTTCAAATTCTATTCAAATTTCACAGCAATTGAACCAATAATCCCATGGAGATTAAAATTTCAGTTCACTGCTATGCACAGTTAGTCTATTAATTCTTCTAATTGGAGAGATCGAAGAATAATGTCCATTGACGAAAGAGCTTTTCAATTTGATTGGCTACATATTTTTAGAAAGTAAGTTAGTAGTCTTCATTCGCCAATTAAAAGTAAAAACACACAATATATCAAATAAAGGAAAAATATGACAAGATATTTACACATGTGAGAAAAATAAAATAAAAAATATTAAAAAACGATGGAATTAGAATACACATACCTCTAATTTAAGTTCACCAGAAAAATCGTATTTTATCTTATGTTTACGTTTCTTAGCGAGTTAAAGTCAGAAAAAAGGAAGGCTATTCCACAATTTTGGGCCTATCTGTAGAAAAAAAATGTTTCCTGGTATAGTTTTACGAAATGAAAGATTAACCTGACATGCGTGTTGTTCGATTCTGATCAACAGGATGGAGTATTTCTGAGTAGTAATCCAGAGTTCTGCCATTGAAAAACTTGAAAACGTTTTTACATGCTGACTGCTTCATTTGTCGGTAGCCAGTTTCAGAGACGTAGGAACCGGGGGGGCACTAGGGGCACGTGCCCCCCACTTTTTTGCAAACATGGAAAAAGTGCCCTTAAAATTGAAAAATGTGCCCTTCTTTCACGTGAAAAATTGAA
>JAYJMH010072199.1:0-61938 GCA_036873815.1 Phacellophora camtschatica | reverse complement strand
CTTTGCTATTTTTCTATGGGTTCATTCATTTTACAATTACAATGCATTGGTTACTTTCTCCTCCCTTGCGCGTCGCCGTGTATTTCCGCTCGCAGCCTGTCGCACCTCAGTGATGACTGACCTTTTTGCTCGCACCATATTTGCCGTTGCTCGCATGTCGCAGCAGGCAGAACACTGTTGCTCGCTGCTACACGTAGGCGAAATACGACATATTTTCCAGCCCGGCACCTGCAGAGGACTATCTGCAAGACTTTTTCCAAAATTTGCTTTAATTAAAAGGTTAAAATGGGACCTGTTTTGGGTTTCTCGCTCTCTTCTCATCAGTTTATCTTTATCTCTTTTGAGAGCTCCCCTTTTAACAATTTGTTACATTCTTTCCAATCTACACTCTTGTTGCAAAATGTTTTGCAATAATAATACTGTCTGTATTGTATTGTTTTTACTTTGTATATTTTGTTCTTTAGATTTATTTAGATTAATATAAATTAGTAACTTACAACTTCGTATTTGATTCATGTACGCATTGCTAAGTTTGGTTGCATGTGAGAATTGAAAATAATAAATCGATCAATCAATATCGGAGATAAACAAAAAATGGCCTAATGTAATATAATATTAATAATCGCATAGTAAGTAAGTAATGTAAAAAACAAATATAAACAAATGAACACATATAATGATGATAAATTGCATCTTGCAACCGTTTAAAATATACCTGTAATGTTCTTTAACGTAGAAAATAATTCTTCAGTGAAAATCCAGTCTGATGAAGAATGATGGTTTATCGTTTAATTTCCTTTCATTTCATGCTTCACATTCACATTTACTTTTTCTTTTCTTTCTTCACAATACAAAATTTTGTAGCCTTGATTTCAAATCGAGGCTTCACAATTTTTGCAATAAAAATGTTCCAGCAAAAATGACACTGAAAACAGAGTGAGAAAACAACACTTCTTGTTTCTGCTGAGAGATGCCGTTTGAAACTGTTTTAATTCACTGATCTGAATATGAAATGGTACTACATATCTGTCGCTTGGATTTTGGCTGTTACCTTCATTGCAATTGTTGTTTTGAGGTGGGTATTTTGTACAGCAGAAAACAATAATAAAAAAACCCAACTTAATAACAAAAAAAAAACCTTATTACAACTAAAACCATAACATTTTAGTTGTATTTACAAGCAAGCATGCAATGCAACTTTCAGTCAAGTCTGCTAGAGTTGCATTTTTAAATTCTGACCTTTCTTTGCACAAGATAAGAACCTTTAAAAAGTCAGCGCAAAGAGAACTGAAATCATACCCATATGTGCAATCAGACACATTGAATGCCTGGCTGTAACTTGTTTAGCCTCTGTGCAGTAATAACATCGCATTTGAGATACTAGAATTTAATTTCAAAAGCCAAGCTGAATAACAAGCGTGCATTTAGTTTTAAAGCATCAACTGATAAGTTATCTAACAACAGGGATTTGGGTGTGTGGTAGCCCTCCCCTCCCCCACCCCAAGCATTAAAAAAAATATTCAACAACTAATGCAATAGGAATCATTTTGGTGCTAAATAAAAAGATTAGCTGGTTGGTACTATATGAAGGTCATCTGGAAGGCTATTTGTGCTGCATTCCAAATTGGTTTTTGCAGTTGAAACTGAAAAAGAGTGGCTCATACTGTTGGTTGCTAAAAAAAATCATTGATGCAATCCAATTGATTTATGAGTACGGTGCCTCAACCACTAGGCCATGCTGAAGTTTTTGCTTGAAAACTTCAGTAGCAAGACCAAATTCAAAAATTTTTTGCCTTGTACAGTAAGAACCTGTTGATAAGAAAACCGATTTTTGAAAGTTGCCTGTCTGGTTTCTTGACATTTTTTTCTCAGTTAGATCGAATTTGGCTGATGCATGCTGCCAATAATGTGATCAAAAAGTCACAGCAATGCTCCTCTATTATCTGAAATAATCTGCATTATTTAAAATTTAACTTTTTTTGCAAATTTTCTAAAATATTTTGTAAATTTTTGCAAAACGTCAGCCTGTAGTTTTTTATAAGCAGTTCCTTACTGGCAGGTTTTTATTGTATGAGTGGTGCACTGATGATTTGAAAATATTTAGTTATTTAATTTATATTTTTTAGGATTTTATTTCTTATTCTATCAAACAAGTTGAAGAAGAAGTATGGAATTGAGTTTCGAATAAATTCCTTAGGATTTCTTGAGCTCAAGGACATATGGATACAGATCAATGATTTATGTACAATTGTAAGTATTATTATTAATGAATACAATGGCTCATACTGTACATGCAAGCTGTAAAATATGTACTAAATTATTTCTCTTCAGCATGGCATAATTTTGTTTTAAAATTTATACATTTTAGAAAATAAAGCAAGTTGCTCTTGTGTCAGGATTTATTCATAGAGGTTATGAGTAAGTATTAATCAAAGTTCATTTTTCAATTTTTACTTCTTATCTTGTTTGTTGAGCATATTTTTACTTGTAAGCTTTCGGCAGTAGTTGTCCAAAATTGTAAGGGTCCAAGACAAGATTATTTTAGCAGCTCAAAATTTAAGTTTAAATTTTCAGATTTGCAACTATATTTCTTTCACAAGATAGTTCTTTGTGCATTATATATCTGTAATTGTGTTGAATTTAAAAAATATTTAAGTTAAAGAAACTATTTCTGCATGTTTTGTGCACTAATACATACACAAATTATTCACTGAATTAAATTAAATTATTTCTGTTTTGTTACAAAATTTGGATGGCTTATATGCTAAAAGTTTGGTATTTTTTAGAAAACCACTGAATTTAGTGATTGGTCCAGTTGAAGTGCAACTTTTAAATCTAAAGACAGAAGATGGAAAAGAAAATCAACATGAACCTAAAAATATCCATACTCATCATGATGGTAATTTTAGTTTTTTTTATACTTGGTGACCCAAAACAAACTGTCCCTGTTTGCTGTGTCCTGAAATCCATGAAACTACAAATTGTATACAAAACAATGTCCAAAGGGAAAAATTAGAGTATGGGATATGTGTGTGTGTCATCTTATTTTTAATTGAATTAGTTTTGGCTACAATGTGACTATAGTCTAATTTGATTATTATTATTTACAATACATAAAAAGTATTTTCTTTGAAAACATTAGCATTTCCTTTGAAAAACATTAGCATACAGTATATTCTGCTGCAACAGTGAAAACTGACACACTGAAACCAAAGCACCTCTTGACAGCCAACCGCCCTAAAACCGGCATAAAAACCAGCCCCTGTTTGTACTTCGGTAAAATCAGGCTTACATTGATGGCATACATTGCGTTAGGTTTTGTGCTGATTTAATTTCATCTTGTGAACGATTCCAAATCTGTGGTGTAAGTTATTTAAGACTGTTTGAACAAAAAGTATTCTGTTTAGGTCTGTAATGTTGCAGATCATTTGCACGACATGAAAATCTATTAGAGGCTCTTGTCTCGAAAATGCTTTACATAAATTTATGATTTAAATTGTTTACTATTTTGAAAATCTCTACACATAGGGTTCTTAACCTAATTGCCTGCATCGTGCAGTTTCAGATTTGGAAAGCAGTTCTTCGTTCTACAAGTTATGATCGTCGTAAAGAAATCGCAGAGCTCTCTCCTGTAATTCTCTGATCTTGTCCATAGATTTACAGAAAAGAAAAACCATACCAAAAAGGGAGTAGTTAAAGTTCGAGAAGACAAAACTTTGGACAGAACGATTTTAATCTTTTTAACATATTTAACTGTGTTACAGCTTTCTTGCAAAGATCAAAAATGTGATATCATCCAGTTGTCTGAAATTTCGTTTACATGGCCAAAAAACTGGAAAATTAAATAGCCTTCATCTACTAGCTATCAAGTCAATTAGAAGACCAGCTTTTGTTTCCAGTTCACATTTTGACATTAAAACGTCTTGATCGCTTCTATACATTGACTTAGGGAGTTTGATTAAGTGAATCTCTGATTAAGCCAAAAACCGCCATAAAGCAAGCAGGTTGTTTCAATGTGAAAACATGGACTGAAAATAGATGTTTTCAAATTGACACGAAAGCCCACAAATTTAGGCAATTTTAATTTCAAGTTTTGGACAGGCAACGAAGGATCTTATATTAAAACATCAAAAAGTGACCAAAAGTTTTTACATTTCCATATTAACAAGAAATGTTTCGTAGCTTTTTTCTTTTATTAACTGAAATTCGTTTTTGGAGATTTTATAAAAATATTTTTTTTTTGGATTTTTAGGAGCAATTAAGCTACCCAGTGTTATTTTTATTCGATCTGCATTATATGTATTACAGGCAAGTAATTTAATTATTGTTATTGGTTATTGTTATGATATTTATTCTCATAAAAACATATTACAACATATATGTTATTTATTCAGGCAGCCTAATGAGATAATGACCTTACTTATATACCAAGAAAATATAATAAGCAAAGAGTGAAAGGAAGTAACCAGGAGTATAAATCGATGGTTCAGTTTTTTTGCATGCTCTTATGAGATTTCTAAGCTGAAAATTTACAAATTCGCGAGGTTTAGAATTTGTTTTTCGTTGGATAAATAAATGTTTGATGTGAGTTCATGAAACTGAAATCTGGTTAAGTTTTAAACAATTGTTTCGCATCAAAATGGAGCAATAAGGTTTTGATCATCAACTATTTTACTCTTTTGATTTTATATTATATTAATGCTGGAGAATAATTTGTAACACACTTTTTTGGGCTTGGGACCAGCTGTCGGAATTTCTTACAGCCACCTCAGGTGTCTATCCTTTAGAAGTCGGTAAATGTGTACAGCTCATCTGTGGTAAGAGGTTACCAAACCGAGAAAGGAGTTTAACCATCCCCTGTCCGACATGGGTTGCAGCTAATGAATAGGGTGCTTTTGGGATGCCTTTGGCGTACCGGTCGGCTTACTTTCTTACCTTGCGAAATGCAGCAATCTAAATGTAAATATCAATTTTTAGTATGTTGGTGCCGTAGTTCCAGAAGTGAAGATTAATGCATCAAAAGAAGACCTTCATTTCGTATTCAGAGCTAAAGTGCAATTCAAAGTAGACAACAATAACAATGGCACAAAAGAAAGGTAAATATTCTGAAAAATTATTTATTATTCTTACAATATTGGCATTCATTTTTTAGAAGTTGGCCCTGCATTTTGTTAGACTTCTTTTTTAGAAGGCATTTGTTGACTAGATGACCGTTGTCACATGCATGCCACTCATAGGGGGGGTATAGTGGGTGTGACCCCCTTGGAATTGTAAAACGGTACTTATCTCCTATTTCACCTCGTCTAGCAATTCAGTCGCTGAAATTTCTACTGTAGAAAAGTTATAATCCTACTCGGCAAATTTTTCGTGACACCCCCCTTCCACAATCGTTTGGGGCTGGCCTTCGGCACAGAACAAGTATATTATTATTTATTTTAATCTGTTTTCATTTGATTTAAACAAACATTGAACCGCTTCTATGTTCTGGATCTACTGTGGCAGTTTTAGCTAATAAACTTTCCCAGAGCTAGCATCATGTTACATGACCACAGATCAAACGCCAGTAAAAACATCGGTATATTTTTCCTTGAAGAATATCACATTGAATTAAAATTTGATTAATCTATTTTTAAATACTTTCGTTTTGAATTTCTTTAACTTGGATAATTTTATAATTTTCTTGTGTTGCCTCTTCACCATCTAGAATAAAGAAAATTAAAATTTATGACCAACAGAAACATAAAGAACACCGTTATGTTTTTCCCAGGGGGGGGGGGGAGTACATGTCTCACGGTCGGACAGGAGTGTGCTGATGAGATTTTATAAACCCATCCATCTTTAATGTTCAAATGTTCGTGTATACCCAACCTGAATGTTATGTTTCATCCAAAAACACCCAACATTAAGGACCATTTTTTGTATCTAACCCAACATTAAAACATTTTTTCTAAAAATGATACCCATGTCTAGAGAATTTACTACCTTCAACCCATCATTATCAGCGGCACATACCCTTACCCATTTATTAGGGTGTACACCCCTTGGGACTGTTTGTATTACTACAATAGGAACATAGTAACAATGCTCAATGTAGTCAAATGACCTAGACTAGTGTAGTTCAGTCTTATCCACATCGTTCGGTCACACAAAGTAAACATCTGGATTTTCTTGCTTTTAATATTGTGCTTGAACATCTTTTGATATATTAAACATCTTATGATATATGGTTGTTTATAACAAGGTAGTTATTGTTTATTTTATTTGGCAGGGAAATTAGAAACGACTTATTTACTAGATAAACCAATTTGTATACAGGACATGACGCGTTAATTTTTTTTTATTAGAAAACCCCTTGAAAATTATCTCAGCTGAAGGGCAACCCTTAAAATTAAATACGCAAATATGAAATACTCGTACAGACCTTCAAACGTTGTTTTCAAGTTCCTTTCTTCTTCAAAGTTAAATTGGCTTGAATGAAATTGAACATTTAAATCATCGTTTATCTGTAAACTGCCTTTTTCAGATTTTACCTTGAAACTTCTTGAGTCTTTCGTTTCAAAGTCTTCTGACTCGAAACTTTTCAGCGAAAAGTTATCATCTTCAAATGATGCGCTCTCTCGTCTTTTTTGTTGTGTTTTCTTCTCGAATTCGTGTGTATTATGATTGTTTCCATCTTTTATCAACTCGCCAATCCAAGTGTTTGTGATTATATCTAGAACAGGATGTACCGAAAACTTGGCATAGTGATTTCTATTTTGATGCTAAATTATTTTACTTTAGTTGTTTGAATTGATAAAAATATACCAAAATCTAACGTTTGTATTTACTGCTTAACTAAAATGCACTTGAAAAATATTTCTTACAAGTGAAGGAAAGGAAATAAACACAACTAACTTGCAGGGTTTCCTGTCTCTTTATGATGCACTTCTACAAATTCATTGTTTTCTTGATTTTCAACTTCATTTTTATTGATATTTTCATTCTTATTTTTGTCGTCATGTGCATAGTACTTTTCTGTTACTTGGGCTTTTCTGTTACTTGTGCTGAACATGCCAGCGTAATGACATCTTGAATGCTTTTTTAGGCCATATGGATCATTGTCTTTTGCTCTCAATTCTTCCTGAACCTGTTTGAAATTGTTGCAATCTTGTTTGTTTGTTGTTCTGTTTTGTTGACTGTGTTTTCCTGAAATGCTTTGTTGCAGGTTTATTTTAATGCTTACCTTTTTAGTTGTTCGTACCCGATTTGGTTTTTGTTTCAATGTGGAATTTGATGATCTTTTTTGATAAGGCTGCAGATAAAAACCGTTTTCAAACATGTTTACGGGAGCAATTGTCTTAATTCATTTTAAATTAATTTGAAACTTTGCGAAGATTTGGCTTTAGGGGCGAACTGGACGCTCGGGCTGCCGGACGGGGTCCTAACTGTCCATTCAGCTCATTTTCCTTGAGCCTTGTTTAGTCTGTGGCCAAGCCCCCAGACGCCCTTCTGAGACCCCCTCAGGAGTTTACCATGGCACTAAAAAGTAGGCCAGTCCGTCTCTGTTTAGCTTTTAAAAGTGTCATTTCAATCTAAAATGGAGAGTTATCCTTTAGCCTAGTTTGACGGCTCTATTTATTTCTTAAAAAACTTAACAATAATTTGATTTAAGTTTTAATTGCTTTCCAAAATAAAGACGGATCTGTATTTTCATGGATACTATATGTAGTTTCATATTAATTAATTTTGATTTTAAATATTACCTCTTTATCCATCACTTTCTTGTCTCTTGATAAATCATTAACATACATAATTTTTTCAAGATTTGGAAGAAATTCAACGCCATTTATTCCCACGTTATATCTCAGTGTACTTGCCGCGTTGCCTCCCATCATGAGATATGTGCAATTTGATCAGTTTTACCCAAATTTATTCTTGCAATAGACACTGTTTGCTCTATTTGGATGATTAGGCTCCTTCTTGAATTTTCAAGGCTAATCATTTTATTTCAACACTATTTGTGTTTACGTAGGATTTATTTATTTTAGTTTAGTTTGACGTATGATTGATATTTCATTTACGCGTCAGTATCTAGTCTGATTACTTCAGACCCACCTTAATCGCACGCCACCACCCTCACACAGCTCGATGTAGCGGTTATCAGATCTGGCAGAGCGAATCGAGACTCGGGTAGGAAGTCTTGTCAGTATCGTTCTTAAATTTACGAATTAATACTGTTGTTTCTATGTTAAACAAGGTTGAACACAAACGAGATTTACTTGGAAAAATGTTTTTTGGCCTGAGTTTGAGCTAAGAATGAAACATTGACGGAATATTTTGAAAACTATGTGTCATTTTGAATTTGTTTATCTGCTGATTCTGTACTGTTTAATAGATGTACTGTACTGTGCACATTGATCCCGTACCTTCGTTTGGGTAGTGGTTATTAACTTCATGTACATGCTTACTCCAGTACCGCGTTGTATCAGTCATGTCAAGGTAATCTTCAACGTAAAAGTCTTCCCTCCAAATCAAATCCCTCAGTCATGTCAAGCTTCTAAAACCCCTTAATCAAGTTTCATTTTGCACAGGGTAGCACTTACACACCAACTTAATTCAAAGAATTAAAATTACGTTGAAATCTCCCAAATTAACATGAATCTCCGTTCGCATTTACCTCCTGAAAATATGACGTTTTACGTTGTTTATCAATACCATGTATGGCTTTTGCCGGGGCGAAAGGGTTAAACAGAACGTTGATTTGAACATATTTCAACGGTTTTACTTCAACAAAGTTGACATAAATTTCAGTGTTAAATTAGTTCGTGAATTACTTTTCAAGTGAAGTAGATCAGATTCAACAAAATATTTTTTGCAGGCCATTTGGAATCTCAGTTGATATCAACGACATCACCATTAAGGTTTTCGAAAATGCTAACATGCATAGGCCGATCATGGAGTGCTCTCTTTTTCTTCATACATATGCAAGTTTGCAGCCAACAGACATCATCAAATCGAGTGTATGTACCTTTAGCTTATTTTCTAAAATGCTTATATTTTGATATACATTTCTTATTCTTTTTCTGATTTTTGTGATTTATTTGGGATTTCTCCAAAGCTGTTATGCTCAGCTGATTGTCCAAAGCTGTTATTGCAATACGGATTCCGAATTCTTCCGTAAAATGTTTATGACATCAGACAACTTTTTTAAACCAATGATATGATAAAAGTATGTGTAATTTGTATACATAACAACTGATACATATTGAAATGTATCGTTCTGGCGCTATGACTTTCGACGAGTGAAGGGAATAATGCAAATAGATACATTACAGTGTAAGTAAGTCAATAAGTAAGTGAGTAGGCCGACCACTTTGTTGATGACAACTCAAAGGTTCCTTTTTTGTTTGCTGCAACCTAAGGCGTGTACAACCCAGAGCGCCACTCTATTCCTTTATTTGATAACCTCTTCCCCTAACTGAGCTGGCTCTCATTTACCGACATCGAAAAGGTAGACAGCTAAGTTGGCTGTGGGTTTCGTGATTAGAAGTTACGACAACTGGTCCATGACCCGCGTCCTCGCTGCTCACAGAGAATATGGCTTCGAAACACAGCGCCTGAAGCCATTTGGCACTATAATGTAGCTGTAACGAAAAGTAATAAATACAGAACTAACATCAGAATTATTAATTTTGTAAAAATTCATTGCTTGAATTTTTTTGTTCTAGGAAATACAAGTAAAACTGTCTCGATTAACGTTAACATGCATGGAAGGTAAGATTGTAAGATCATAAGATTTTTGGGGTGAATCAAGATTTAGGAATCAGGGGACCATTATGGAATCTTGGGAACCATTATGGAATCACGGTCATTTCGATCTTGTAATGATATCCCTGCCACTCTAGTTTAGGGGTATGTGGTTTTTGAATTTGTTTTATACATTTATTTTATTATTTATTTTTCTTATGAATTGTGAAAAATTTATCAATTTTATTTAAATTATTGAATTGTAAACCCTTTTTGTAAATTTTAAGTGGTATAATATTACTTACTGATTTACTTACTTAATCGTGTTGGGGCAAGACAAGAAAAATGTTTTGTTATGGATTGGTTGCTGGTTTCATGGCTTTTTAGTATCAATAAATTATTGCGAATAAGAATACATTTTTATTTCACTTTTTTATTTTCAAGGAATGTTAAAAAGATCAATGAATCGAAAAAAGAATATCGAGAATAGAGACTTACAATTTAAAGGTACATCTAGCTATCATTTTGCACACATTTTAACTTTGTATATTGTCACGAATTCAGTATTTTGCTTTTTAAGTTATACATTGTATTCTATTATAGACGACAGCTCATTCTTGAGCTGTGCTGCTGTATCTCGAAGGGTGTTATAAGCCAATTTTTTAAAATTAATTAATTTTATTAATTTTACAGAACCAGATCAACTTGCAGGAAATTTGCAGTCATCTTCACTGATACAACGACTGGAAGGTTTTCCAAAGGTATATATTTGAAAAATGTCTTCATCGGGTGTTTTACAACAAATCTTGAACAAATACATCGACAATGGTACTTATTTACTTTAAATTAAAACAGGGGATAATTTTTTTTAACATTTCAACACTTTCGGTCCAGTCAAGCATATCATAACAACCGAACTCATTAAGTTTTACTGTCTTTGCTTATTTCGATTTGATTCAAAGCTATTCTTTCAAATCGCAAATTGCATTGTCATGTTTGAAACTGCAATCTTTTGTTTTACAAAATTACCCCGTTGTATGTAAATTAAAAATTGTTTAGTTAAGTTAATAATACGTTCTAATATTAATAATATTTTCTGGTTGTAAATGATAATAATTTTCTCCTTTTCAATATTTTTTCATTCATTTTTCAGAACATTGCTTTAATTTTAGAAGACTGTAAAGTCATATACATGACTTCCAGAGAACGGTTTGTAAAATGCATATATTTATCTTTATATTTGCAACAAGAATGTAAAATGCAGATATTTACAACGAGAATGGGCAGTTATAAAGCATGGTCTTTAAAGATTTTGATTCCACCCATCGCACACCCTTTTCCGTTTTGTTGTGCCTTTCTCCATTTCTTCCTATTTTTATTGACTTTTTTGTCTTTGGAACAGGTGCACAACCGTGAGCCATGTTGGTTTTCAACTTCTCTGCCAATCACCGTCAGTAATGATTTTTATTTAGGCTCTCTGGGTGATGCTATAATCCTTGTACCTACCGGGTGTCCCAAAAAAGGCTACACGTTTCAAAAACTGCTGAGGAGGAGTATAAGTTTTGATTATTTGGATTCTCCTTGAGTGTTATAGAAAATGCTTCAACTTGAAGTTTGATACCATGCTTCACAAAATTGACCCAATAATCGACGAGTCATTCCGAACCAAAGTGCAAATTTAGTATTTCTGCAAAACCAGAGGTTTTGATAATGATACTAAACTTCAATATCATGTGACTAGATGCATTTTTTTATTTCTTTTGCTAACTTTCAGCTGAATTTATCTAAAGCCAACATTAGTATGTAAAATTTTGAATCAACTATCGCAAAAAAAATTACATTTAATAAATAATCAAAATATTCAACATAACTGCTTTGGAGTCATGTCAAATGTTTTTATGAGATATCTTTCTTGGTCAAGTCAGAGAATGAGCTTTTTATTTTGTCTTCTTTGTGTCGTTACCTTCAAACAGCCATTAAATTTCAACATATCGTAGTGTGTTGCCATTCATTCATCAATATTGCTCAAATGTTAATTTCGCAGCTTCTTTGTTGCAAAAATCAATTTTCTGCAATACATTTTCTGCAATACAAATCAATTTTCTGCAATAATATTTCTTCGAAGAAACCCTAAACTCTAGTTATGATTTGGCATAACTCAGCGGTTATTCAGTTGATTTTTTTCAATTAAGGTGTCAAACGTTAAGTTGAAGTCAGGTTTATTTAATGTAATCAGAACAATTATTATTAAAAGTAAGGCTCCTCCTCAGTAGCTTTGCAAACGCGTAGCCTTTTTTCTGGGACACCCGGTTTTAGTTTTTGTCTTGCTTTTAGTCTTGTCTTCACCTAAGTGTATACTTAAGTTATTTTGTATGAACCAGTCGCAAAGGGAATTAAACATTTTGTTTAAGTTTTCTTCAATTTGGTTTGAATTTTTGTCGCTGAAGATAAGACAAGTATCATCCGCGTATAATAATATTTCACAATTCACGGCGCTTGGCATATCATTGACATATAGAGGAAATACTAAAGTGTCAAGTATTGATCCTTGTGGGACCCCAATCGATTTTCAAGATACTATTTGAACCACGAAATAGCTTTATCGCTAAAACCGATGTACACTAATTTTTCCAAAAAGATTTTGTGGTCTATGGTATCAAAAACTTTTTGAAGGTCTATAAGAACCATTCATGTCTGTCTATCTATTGAAGATTTATAAGAACCTAATGCATCTTTACTATTAGAAATACTTGTCATTTGTGTAATAATTCTGTACTAAAAGATTCTCCATAATAAACATTTGTGTGTTGAAATATTTTTAACAATGGCTGCATTAATGAACGTAAAATTAATGAAAAAGAAACACGTGAAATGAAACTCGAAAATAACTAGCTTACTGTCAAAATTATTGCTGTGCTATGCTGTTTACATATATATATCACCGTCAGATTTTGAGTCAGTACTGCTTATGTGTTTTTCCTGGAAGAGAGTTTGACAGCTTATCGAACGTTTTGATTTAAAAAAAATACGAAACCCCTCTTTCCGAATGGGTTGGAGCATCTATTGCTATACTCTATTACTCCCTGGGTTCGAACGATGAAAGTCCCATTTGAAATTGTAAACATTTCTTGCAGTTTATTTGTTATGAATTTAAAATGTTATGAAAGTTCTATGCCCTTTTGTATGGCCATATCATGTTACTATCTTACTAAATAGGAGTTTTGGTATTATTTTGTTAAAGTAGACTATTGATAGGGCAGGTAGTAATGTTATAGATACTATTATAACTGTTAGTTTCTTTAGCATTACTAATTCCATAATTTGATTTGATAATTGGCATTACATTTTACACTCTGACTTTCCTTTTCAGTCATCTTTGTGTCTCTTGGATATTGACGAAAATCGCATTGTGCTACCCGAAGAAATCCCAGTTCTTCCTGGGCGAGAAGACTTAATTAATGAATTGACAGACGTGCTTACAAAGTACGGTGTTTCTTTTCCAAAAGGTTCTGTTTATTTACGACAAGCAAACGCATCGAAACGCGACGATAGTTACGATAGTAATTCAAGTTACGAGAGCATCGACACAGATCTTGAAGGCTCATACGAGAAGCGAGAACGAATTCCTCCAAATAGGGCGTCTAGTTTCAAAAATCAGAGAGTGAGAGGGCGCATATCAACTGGCGAACGACCTTTTGTGCGCAAAAGCAGATCCCACTCAGCGTCACCTTTGTTGAATAGAAAGAATTGTAATGATATAACATACAAAATGCAATCTCGAAAGTTAACTGTTTTTGACGGGAAGAAGAGTGAAAACATTAAACCACAGTGTCGCGAAAAAGGAACCAGTCACGAAAGCAAGACATTACCAAACCCGCGTTTGGCAGCAATGATGGCACTTGCTCAAAAAGCCGGTATTGATCCAAGATCGGTTATAAGCAAAGACCGACTTGGCGGGGACTTAAAAAAGCCAACGTACGTTGGAAGAGAGGATTTGTTTATTTACGGAGAACGAGCACAACAAATCACAAGGAAAATGCAGCACGAAAATGAATTAAATATTATTGTTAGAGATATATTTCTAAACCGTTTTACGCAAATTTTAGTCGAATATGAATCATTTGTCATAGTTCCCAAGCAGGATCGAGATCAATGGTTGTCTAATCGTGAACATATGCAAAACTTTGACAAGGCTGCGTTTTTGTCTGACCAGTCAGCAACGTCATTGCCTTTCATGACTTTATTTGTCGAGACTCAATCATTTGCAAGCTTGATTGACATGAAGATTCTTGCATCTTGGGATGACACGAATCCGAGACTGTCTTTTTTTGACAAGAAGAGAGATCTGTTGAAAGTGAGACTGGGGATTATTCGCTCAAATGTTTATGAGAGATGCATTTATTTTCCAAAATCAAGTAAGTTTGTAACTGACCTTATTTATGTTTGCAAATTAATTTATTACAAATCATACATTTTGTCCAAGCTTTTATTTTTTCAGAAGTTGATACAGTACCAATCGGTGATTGAGCATTTGTTCTCACGAAATTAAATTGATCTCCTAAATTTAATCCCCTTTTTGGAGCTAAGGCTATAGCAAGGCTGCTATTGTGGAAGTTTATGAAAATTTTGAAATATTGCATTTTTAATTTTTTTAATTTGATTCTACGTACATAATTTAGTCTGAAAGCCAATTTTCGCACTTCGATACCTTTTTGTCAAAATTACAGTTGGAACTTCGTATGATCTTTCATCGTGAATACGATGCTAGGTCGAAATGATGCTAGTTGCGAGTAGCTGAGATAGGAAGGAGTGGCTGAGCGTGCTGAACAGTTCCCGTCAGATCACTGAAGTTATGGTCAGGTCACTGAAGTCAGATCACTTGGATGGGCAACCTTCCGGGCAACTGACCAGCTCGTTTCCTCGTCCTTCGGGGAGGACGTTAAGCCAGCGGTCCCACACCAGGATGCGGCATGTTCACCCGTGTTCCCTGCTGGAAACAAGTCATCTCGAGACTTTTGCAGGCCGGCATGTTAAATACAATCACTCACAAATTTTTCTGTCAAATCTTTCATAAACTTAAAATCTTCGTGTTGCTGTAACTTTGACAAAAAAGTGTACAAATGTACAAATGCAAAAATTGGTTCTCCAACCAATACTTATTTTGAGTTATTTTGAGCCTTATTCAAGAATCAATATTCCGAAATTTTGACAAATTTTCATCATGGCAACCGTATCTCAAGAATGTGGATTAAATTTTCGACACCAATTTATTTTTATGAGGAAATGTGCTCATTCACTGACTGGTTATTTATTTCTTTATATTTAGCTAAATATTTATAAATAGATACTTCCAAATATGACATCGAATGCCAAACCTTGGAAACAACGGAGGTAATAGACTAAAGTTAATGTTTTCTGACATGAATATTTCGGTCAAAAAAACATATTTCAAGACAATGTTTCCGACAAAGAGATTTCGGGGAATTTTGAGAGTTAATGTCGGTTATATTTGCAGAACTTTAACTGTTTGGTTTTGCTCTGTGCCCCTTTCCATTTTTTTAAAAAGATCGTGCAGATGAAAAACGCGTGTTTTAAAATTTACGTATCACGGCTCGTTAGGTTTGAAAACTAAAAATTCTTCAAGCTTAGGACTAATGCCAAACGTTGCATTTTAGATGTGCTGAATTGTATTATTTGATTCGACACATGTAAAATGCGGCGTTTGACTTGCATTAGATGCATAAGATGAATTTGGATTGACAGAAATCACTAGAAGCGACTTGATCAGTCGCATTTAACCATTTTATTCGACTTCGGTGCAACTTCACATCAAACGGTGTATTTTACATGTGTCGAGTCAAATGCATAGATTAGTTTAATTTCTTTAATCACTTACCATGACTGTAACCACATTTATAACAAAGAAAACAATTTGAGACAATCCGCTCATCAAACCTTTAAAACAATATAAGATTATCTTGATTGATAACATGATCACAGACAGGAAGTTCCTTCTCCTTATTCAGGGAAGACTTGTCATGTTGTTAGGCTTTGTCTGGCATTGGTAGAAATTTACCTTTTTCTGATTAAAACGTTAGATTTCTTATATGTGTAGATTTAGATTAGATAAAATAGGTAACACAAATACATTATGATTGTTTCACCAATTCTAAAAGCATTATACGACATAGAACATGATTGTAAAGTAGCTAGTCAAACGGCAAAAAGAGCAGCAACAATAAAATAATAAAACTCCAAGAACAACAATAATAATTTAACTGGAACCACTGCGGTCCGCAAAGGGAATTTAGGCAAATTAATTGTTTTTTAATCTTTGAAAAATTAATCTTTGAAATCTCTTACTTATTCATCTTTTAATCTTAAAATTACGGTCTTGCCTCCTGTTGCCCTTGCAATTTTGTATTGATTGAATAAGATGCGACATATTAAATTTGACGTTTTGATACCAAGTTGCTCCAAAGTCGAATTTAACCGAATTGTATTCGGCGCATGTAAAATGAGACGTTTGGCCTTAGCCTGAGACTTTGAAGATTCTTCTCGTTGCATAAGCTTATCTGATATTTTTTTTCCATAAATTGAATTCTTTTGCTGTTTTCATCATAGTTTAGAGAGAAGTAAGTGAAATGATGTGCTTTTAAATTAATTTATTGAGTTTTTCCTCTAAAATTATTGTTTTACAATATTAGCCATTGTTGTAATTGCTGATTTATTACTGTTCTGCTATTGTTTTAGTTGAAGCTTACATAAACAGATCCAATCATGTCGACTATTCTGCTCAAGTGCCACATCAACTGAAGCCAGCGCCTCATCGAGGTATTTTCCTGTACCTTTTTTCTACGCCTATTATTTTTACCAAGTAGAAACCTACTCAATGTATTTTTTCTGAGCAAGTTCATGTTATACATATCTAAAGGCCTCCGTATCACAAATAGATATTTAAAAAGGCTGCAATAAAAATCGAATGCAACTGGGTGGACTGCAAATGTTTGCATTTTGTCACTATTTCTTTAGATTATTTTTTTCTTTAGGTGAATGTGTTGAATCGAATTGCTCATAGAGCAGAGTTAAGATTGACAAACTAAATAGAACTGAATTGAACAATTCGATTTTAGGCAGCAGCTTTTTTTAAATATTTCCTTGGACATTAATTAGGCTTATTTTCGGATTTATGAAATGGCAAAACGTCGATCAAGGCTGTTTTATACTAACAAAGAAAGGCTATTGCTTTTTTATTTACCTAAATTTACAGGCTATTGCCAAATAATTTCTAAATAATTGAGTACTTTCTCATTTTTAACATTAAACTAATTTTTCATTCCAGAGAAATCGCTTGATCTCTTTCCAGCGTTGCAGTTGGAACTATTGAGTGGGTGTGGTGCCAGCTCGTCAAAGTAATTTGTTGTCTTTACATTTTCATGAAAGCATTTTTATTTACATTTTACAGGTACTTCAAGTTTTGATTTTAAATGGCATTGAATAGTTTTGAATGGAGAATTGGATTGAAAATACTTTTCTAGGATATGACACGATTTTTTAATGCAGGAAAGTTGGAAAAGTGAATTGGAAAAAGCGTGACAAGAAATTACAACAGCAAGAGCACCTTCTGTTGAACAGAGCTTTCAAATCAAATCAGGTACACAATGATAAAATATTGTCTGCTGGAGACTAGATTGCAGAAGCAAAGTTTAAAGAATTTCGCGCAGCAGAAGATTCAAGTTGTGCACTTTAAAATTTACGATTAGAAAGAATAGATTTCACACTTTCAGTGAGTGCATTCAGTCAAATCCAAATGAGCATCGAGAGCAAAACTTTGCCTTTTTATGTATTGTTTCTATTAGCTTTGCTAGAAGGTGTGAAATCTATTTGTTGGGGGGTGATAAACTGCATTATTCTGTTCAGATCTGAATATTTTGGTGTTATGCTGAAAGCAGACGTTTTTGAAATCATCAATTTTAGCCAATATTGTTTTTACATGTTTCTAAAATAGAAATACACCGAGCAATAATTGATACATTGATTTAACTGATTATTAACATGGAAAATATTTGTTCAATGCTACCTATTTCTACAGATATATGCACACCCGCTTTTTTCCGGGTTGTTGAAATTTTTACTACATCTAATAAAACCATTTAGTGTGTTATAGGCGCATGCGCTCATACAAGTTTCTACAGATAAAATGTTTCGTTTTAACTAGCCTGGTAATATTAGAGCACAAATTCTAGACTTTTTACCCCAACTTTTTAGGATAGATTGAAACGAGGCTTTAAGACTTCCATTATCGAAGATCGAATTTGACATTCGAGGCGAATTCGAAGTGAGAATTACGACTACGAGGTGAAAAATCCAAGCCCAGAACTGTTCTTTTATTTTTGTGAGTCGCAGTATAGCTAGTAAAGTTATTTTTTTCAGGAAGGCCAAAAAATACGAGAAAAACTCGCAGATAGAGTTAAGGTAATTTTTAGTTTTTAATGTTAAACTTTCTATCGTTGTGATGTTCAGAAACTTATACACTTTTTGATTATTTCTGTTCATTACCACTCGTAGATTATTTCTAGTAATTACCATTTTTACATTATTTCTAGCAATTTTGTATTCTTTTGTTTACAATTGGTCATTTTGTGATGAGCAAAATTCGGGCTTGAAAGTGACAGTGCGATATGTCAGTCTAAAGAATTTGCAATTTTTACGCAAGGAAGCTAACCACAATCAATAAAACCAACATTTGGTTATAATTTAATGGAGTATGAACTATCTTAGATTGCCTTTTCATCTACATTAGCTAAATATTTTGTGTTATTGTGTTAATGTGTTATTTTTTATCATATACTCGTGTACAATGAAAGGTACTTCATCTGAAAGATACATTGTTATTTTGAATAATCTTTAAAACGTTTTTAGTAAAATCTTTGCAATGATACAAATTGTATTTGATTTAATTTGCGGAAGAACAAATTTTTCTACTTAAAACTTTATACTGAATAAATTTATTTATATTGTATTTTCTTTTCCATATTGCGATATCTTGTAAGTTTCGTTGCATATGGTTTTTAGTCATTATCCACGTTTAACTATGAATGGTTTGTAGTGAAAAATCTTTGTGAAACAAATTGATTTTTCAATTTTCTTTTGCAAAAAGATGTTCTTCTTTTGATTTTTTCAGAAATATATGCAAGAAAGTCGTTTGCTTGTCAGTGATGGCACCGTGCCAGGAGGTGGGCAGCAGGCATTATCAGCGTTTGCAAATCGACTTCTCAAAGAATGCAAAATGAAGGTGTTGAAATTGATCTATTCCAAATTTTATAAATTAGTTTCTGTCAAGGCAACATGTTGTGTGGCTTTCATCGTTAAATCAATGGTATTATACCAACCTAAACTTTTTGCACATCGGTACGGGAAAGTTTCTTTTATCTAGAATGGCTTACGCGTGAATAATTAGTTTATATCTTTATTTCGAACCATGACTAATGCTTTTGTGTAAAATCTTCGTAGTCAAAGTTATTTCCAGGAATATTTAATGTAGGTTTTTATTTGGCTGAGAGTAGCGCTCTCCGGATTGAAAAGCCAAGAGGATATATCTCGGTTTACTTTACTTTGATTAGCCTTATGCTATTATAGTGGTTCCCATGCGCTTAACTCAAAAGCGCATCTCCTGCTACAATATTAAATAAAAACACGTTTTTGTTGTTACAAAATCTGTTTTTAGCAAGGGCTATCTTTGTTCTAATATTAAATGTTAAACTTTGACTGGTTAGATATATTAGTAACTTCTATAATTTTATAAATCAATGCCAAATAAATCAAGTCAAAACGAGTTTTTGTTTGAATGTTTATTTGAATTTTTACTTTATTTGGAGCTGTAGTATTTTTTTATTTTAAACGAACCTTGCTGTTCCTAACTTTAATTTAAAAAATATCGCACACCTGAAACTGGATTGCTGATCTTATTGATATTTCTACCCTCCCAAACTTAGCAAGTATGTCGAAGAACGATTTAGAGTATTGACATGTTTCTTTCGATCTTATATGTATATGGTCTTTTTGTATCTTATATGTATATGGTCTACAAGTTTTTTGTGGCCAGTGCTTTTTTAACTGTATTTCTGTATTTGTGGATTAAGGCTGGGTACAGATCCTACTAAACATCTGATGTGACTGAGAGCAATACGTGATTTTCCTGAGCGCAGCAGCAGAAATGCTGAATGATGAGAATTGTATGGTAACATGGTTTTATTCGTTCTGTCGAGAGCCGCCGCTGTATGTTTGCGTGCTTTAACGGAGGCTAGTTACATAACCATTGTGATAAAATGTACCTATTTTAGTGTGTAACATGCCATGGTTTGTGGGGTAAATGTGACTCAAAGAATTTTTTCATTTTCTCAAAATGAAATTAGAATATTTGCTTTTCTTGATATACCTAATTAGAAATTATATTCAGTGATACCATAAAGCTTCCACTGCCAAACGTTTTACATACATTTATGTTTATTTTTAGACGAAGAGGTTAGTTGTCTTGAAACTTGGAGAAGAAGCTGTTGAGCTGGGTCATAATGAGAACTCTTCGGCTGGTATAGAAGAAAATACGTTGATTGCAAGTCTATGTGATCTGCTGGAGCGGGTTTGGAGTCATGGCGTTCAGCTTAAACAGGTTAATTTTATGTTGTTGCTCGAACATATACTTTGGTGTACCACAACATCATTTAAGATACATATTTTCTACAACTATTTGTTACAAAGATTTTAGACAAAGAACAAATTGCATTCAAGTACATATATACAATTACGCATTGTATATATATTTTCAGCTTGAAATTGGAAGCCGAAGTTCTTCGAAGTCTAAATACGTGCTGCGGATGAGACAGGTTTGTGAGATATTATTATTCTTTACCTCCAAAAGGGTCACATGATCCATTGCTAATCTTAGGAAACAGTGAAGGCATAGTTGATCAATTACTCGAAGTTTTATTGGATGCATGTATCAGTATTTAAAAATCAGCTTAAGTTGATGTATGCATATACCCATTGATGAAATTAAATTTTTAAAATTGAACTTCTTTAGTGAAAATTTGCCATGAGTTGTTTATTGATCGTTGAAGATTTTCCAAAAGTTAAAGAGATTTTATGTGGAAATTTGTATTGTACGAGGAGCGTTTTTGAAGTAGTTTATTTAGAGCTGACGATAATAAAACAACATTGAAAATTTTCGTAGAAGGAATAATTAAGCTTCTTATCAGAATGCAATGATTGCAACGTTTTATAATACACCTGAGTTACAAGTTTATTTATCCATTATCTGACTCTAGTCCAAATCTGCTCTATGGTCACACTTACTGGCATTTCAAGACAGAGAGAAAATGCGACTATCTAGAGAATTTAACTTAGAACTGTCAGAGAATATTGAAGGTAAGAAAGCCTTGTGAAATTTTACCAGAAATTAATCACAATAGCTACTGTAATATAGAAAGGGAAGTTATTTTTAGGCAGTAAAATCTCATTTTTCACGTTTAGCATTTGTTCATGGATTTTATCTTTGTGGCCTCCTAAATGTTCAGCAACCAATAAAATAATGAAGACTTGGTGTGTGGCATTATCAACCTTTAATGCATCTAATTTTATAATCAAGTATTTATTGGCAACGGGTTTTCTGGCAGGTAACAAACACTATTGTTTTTATGGGGAATAAAGATTTCCCTTATCTTTAAATGAAATCGAAGATCGTCGTCTTTTGTGCCTGCAATTCTAATAAATAAGCCTATATCCTTTCGGAAGTACATAATTTCAACCAATTTCATCATCATTCATTAAAAAAGAATGACGCCATCATAATGGATGACGTCATAGGTATTAAAACTATAAATGTAAATTAAAATAGATTTATTATATCAAATGGTGGGCTACAAAGAGAGGAATCAATTTATAGCTTAATTGAGTGTGAACAAAACTACGGTCGATAAAGTGTTTTCTTTTGAAACCTCTTTCCAATTATGGGCATATAGTGGTCACGTGACCCCCTCCCATAGTGTAATAGAGTTAAGCTTATGTACATACGCAATTGGTTGTATTTTAGATATTGCTTACTTTGACAACCTACGTGGAGTAAAGGACTTGATTAAGTTTTAACAGATGTTTAGGTTCCTGTGCTCAAATTTTGCTTAAGAAGGGCAGTCATCTCTAAGCCAAGTATAAAGTTCTTATTTTCAGAGATTGTGTACTTGGATGTTGTTCTTATGAGTGTGTTTTTTGCATATATTTGTTTTGTAATGATTTTAAGTTTTTCTATGATTCTTATTTCTCAATTTTATAGATGAATTGAAAAAGATTATGTTAGACTTACAGAGCAATCGAAAAACGGCTACTCTTGAAGTTATGGCTGAGATGAGTCGAATAAAACGCAGGGCTAGCCCCGAGCCTTCATTTTCACCAAGTTCAACTCTTCGCAAAGCAAGTACTGAAGGTGGAAGAGTGAAACAATACTCTCTAGATTCTGCTACGCCATCCAATTTAGATGTGTTGATATCGACGGAATATTTAACACGTGTTGGGTTTTTGTTGGATCTAAGGTATGGTGGACAATATTTACAAGAGTAAATAAACAGTTACCAATGAGTTATGTGGTCGTAATTTACGAAACATTTCTATTAGTTACAAACCTTAGTTTTTGTTGTTGCTAGTTATAGCATTATTACAAGTACTTGTTGGTGATAACCTTATTTTTGAATTCTGGAATGCTGGATACATGAAATAAAATCTCTATATGCTTTATCAATTCAGCTATTGACAACAACTTAATTGCTATTTTTTAACTTTTAATTGACTATTTTTTATTTGGTAATTTGAAACATCTTACTATAAACGTACAGATACGAATAAACAGGACAAAGAAAATGTAAACAGGACAAAGAAAATTGAACATTCCTAAAATGTGTCATTTCAAATTTGAAGAAGACTGTAGTTTTTTCTGATTTCTCTAAGAACCTTGGTTTATTCATATATATATATATATATATATATATTCCTTCATATATATATATATATATAATCATTATATTGATTTGTCCGTGGTAAAAGTGCTCAATACATATAAGTAGAGCGTAGTATACATAGAATAAAAAAAATCAAACAACTATATTCATCTCTACAAGCCTGTTTCGTGATAGACTCACTCTTCAGGAGATGTTGATGTTAAAACGTTTGTTTAGAAAATGTTTACACGATTCTGGCATGAAATAAAAACGGAATAAAATCATTACGGATCGGGTTCCCGTCTACACGGAGTGGTTAGCTAACCGTCACAAAAATAAAACGTAACGATAATAGGCTTGATTTAAAAACGGCCTAAACACTTAGTACCGGTATGATTTCCATACGTTTTCAAAATGAAGCAACATTTTAATGTAGCCAAGATTTGAAAACTTTGACAGTCTAAAACAAGTTTGACAGCCTAGAACAGTCTAAACTTTCAACATTCGCTTGTAAACCCAATCAGTTCTGCCCAATTTAAATTACAGACAAGATACTTTGCGTAACGAAACGTAATCAAACGAGCGCAAGCAGAACGCCAGACCAGAATGACGCAAAAAATCTACGAAGCCAAAACTTTCGTTTGGCGTGAAGTACCACGCGATACAATTTGTTCACAAAAGCAGAACGTGTATATAGGTTTGGAAATAGCTTGTCGCTAAAAAGCTTAATTCATGGCCTCACGATAGTCTACAGATATAAATCTACAGATATATACATACGTGGAATAGCTGGAGCAAATCGATTTGGCTCTGACTGTATCAATTTTTGTCGTAACTCCCTGCGCCCAACCTTGGGAGGACCTAAAATAAATGATTAGGATCAAGTTTAGTTTATAGACGTAAACGCAAATAAAGCCATCAAAAAAGAAAGCGTATATTTAGCAGGATAATTTAAGATCTATAATGTTTCAATACCAGGTTAGCATAGGTGCTGCTTTTACAATTCTTGCGATTTGATGGAAACCAGGCTATGATATTTTCGAATTAAAAGTAAGGCAGGTGTAAATGTCAGCAATGACATTTAAAACACAGCTTACATGCATAAAACTATATATATATACAAAATATTATTTGATGCGAGCTCCCTTTGTAAACGGTACCAAAGTGCAGTGAAAGAAAACCCTTTAAATGTAACTATGAACATTGCAAGCACAGTAGATATGTGAGCGTGATGCAAGGCAATATGTTTGATTGATAAGATATAGTGAGGGTCCTTCCAATCAAATCAGTCCATTTCTCATGAATCCTCATGAACGACTAAAAAAAAAAACAATCTTTTGGTGAATAAACAAGAGAATATTCTTAAAATCAAACATTTTAATGACAGTAAATGTTTACCTATTAAAACAATGGGTCTCTTTTTAGATGGATCAGGTTGGACCTCTGTCATTTCTTCGTACGTCAGGATTTCGTCTAATGAAAAATCTGTTCAAAAAATTGTTAAAATGTACCTAAATAATAAGTTTATAAACAAGATAAAATCAAGGAGTGCACCCAATAAAATTGTCAAGATACTTAAACTCATTAAAGCAAGGCAATTGCTGGAAGCCTTTCAACTTATAGGAAAGACCGTTTCCTATAAATAAAACGTACATTTTCATATTTTCAAGAGGTAAATCAAGGACATAATTTCATCTTAATTTCAGATATTTCAATGCAAGTTTTTCTTTCAAAATAAGTCAGTTTGTATGCGCTACCCTTTAAAAATAAAATTGAGATACGATTTGATGATAAATCGGAAATCCGAAATAAATCAGGGCGAAAAAAGGTTAGGATAACAATTAAATAAATTTATAACATCCAATTAATATCCTAATTTTCCCAAATTCATTATCTCAATGAACAATGTGCTCTATCATAAATCAATTCACTTACTTTTAAATTAAGTTGTTTACTTCTATCTCTAGAACAATAACACTAATGATAAATTAAAATGTTTTACCTTGGGATTGATTATTTTCCGTTGTCTTCAATTTCCTTTTTCTTCCAGGAAGACAAAAGCATCTTCGTTCTGAAATATTTTAAAGAAAAATAGTGTTTAGCACTTTTGCCATTTGAGTGATGCACAATTTGTTAATATAAGGCAACAAACAATACAATACGAGCACAACGTCTTAACAGGATTACAAAATAATATGCCAGAAATCGAGACCGCCTGTCAGAGGTGTTGCCTTTCTTTGCGATTTTGTGGAGGCACATTTCCAAATTATGAAAAGTTCCTTACATTCCAAATTATGAAAAGTTCCAAAAATTGAAACAATGTAACGAGAGTGCATATTTTAAATCAATTTTAAAGCTTCGTGATTTGCAATCAAAGCCGCTTAAAGCCTCGTGATTTGAAATCATTATCTAAGAGTAATCAATCATCTAGATAATTTATTATGTGTTTTTTCCGATACTGGAAGACAGTTGTTGGCTGAGAATCCAGACAAATTATTAACCTTCCACCAGCAAAAAAGCACGTTTCAGTCAGTGCAAACCTTCGTTACGTCACAATGGAAAATGACCGTGTCTTAGGTGTGACTTAAAAAAATATCACATTGTTCTCATGGACCTTTCTTCGGTTAACGATCGTGGGGCATTAATTTTTTCTTGATTATTAACTTCCAAAATAATTTTATCTCATTTTTCCGTGGTCCAAGATGCACAGTATCATTGTTCAGCATCTCACATACAAAGCATACAACTTAAAAACAGTCTACAGTTCATAAAAAATGAAACATCTGTAATTTTGTAGATAATGCTGTTTTTAGTTTTGCGGGTTTTTAACTCAAAGGTGGCAGAGATCATCACTGCATACGGGCGAGTGGTCAACTGATTAAGGCGCTGTGTACTCTGGCGTGGTCAAGTGATGATGGCGCTCTGTGAGATTTGAGCGGGTTTGAGACCAGCTATCGAAACTTCTAATTGCAAAATCCCAATCAAGTCAGTTGTCCGTCCTTTTGAGGTTGGTAAATGAGTACCAGTTAACACTGGGGTAAGTGGTCAAAACTGACCAGGGATAGAAGTAGCGACCACCCCCATGTGAAAATATAGTAGCTAATGAAAGAGAAGCCCTCAGGAAGCCCTCGGGTCGCCACCGGTGCGGGCGACCTACTTACTTGCTTATTTATTTCTATGATGCTAGCGATGAATAATGATCTATAACAAGTTTTAATGACATATATAATTGTATGAACTTCGTATCCATTGCAGAAATAAATAGTTTGATGAAAAAAAAATTAACATACTTTGTTTTGCAGTTTCAGGCTCTTTGACTTCTCTTGCTGTTACCTTTGTCGCTTCTCGCCTGAAAACAAAAGTTATCAATTTATAAAACAGCAAAACAAATGATTTCGAAAACTTGAAGTGGAAAACAAATGATTTCGAAAATATGAACTTCTGGAATAAAATCTGGCAAAGGCAACGAATTGTTGCGATGGATATGAAGGGGCTTTCCCAGAGTTTTTTGCATTACATATATAATAGAATCCTGACAAAAGAGCGCGGAGAATTTTAGGGGAAAACCCCCCGCCACCATCTCACGACAACACATAAAACGTATATAAACTGACTAACTTCCCCCTCTTTGTTGTTAATCCTTCCACGCCCGAATTATTCTGCTAAACAGGCAAATCCTCTGTAAGGTATATTTTGCAGGAAGCAGCACATGCAAACCAACTTAATTTATATGATTTACCTCCTCAAAATATGACGTTTTACGTTGTTTGTCAATGGGCCATATAGACCTGCCCGGGGTCAAATGGTTAATACTGCCACTCCAGTAAAAAAAACGTACACATTCCGCATCTGTTGGTAAAAACCAGACACAAATTTTATTCTGTGCAAATCCTTTGTTGTACAATGCCAAAGGTATTAAAGGACAGCTAAAAATCTTATTTAGCACAAGCAACTTTCAACTTACTGTTGCTGAAAAACTTTGCTTGGAACAAGCCCAGCCAATCCATTTGAGTCAACATCTATTTTCTTTGCCTATCAACAAACGAAAAGATTAAAATGTATAATCAAATCATCTAGTGTTTGCATATACAAAATTACAGTAATTTCTAAAATTATTTTGATTTTTTTATGAGTGCAAAAAAAGTTTCAAGATCAGTAACAAAATCAGATTTGAGTGGTTTTTTGAATCCGTAAATTGTTCTTTTTCCACATCCGTATGTATATATATATATATATATATGAAAACCTAAATGCATTTTTTGTAACCTCCACGAAATACATAACTTATATCATCTATATATATTATACCAAAATCAAAAGTAATTACCTGCCACCAACTCGGATCTTCTTGGTTCAAGATTTCCAAGATTTCTCCTTTACGGAAAGCTAATCCAAGTTCACGACAAGGCAAATAATTGTCGTCTTGAGGCTCATAGTCAAACTGTGCTCTGAAGAAAATTTGATTCTCTCGAGTTGGCGATCTGCTTTGGACATCGCCTGGCACGAGCAAAAATGTCAGTGTTCCTTCAATTTCTCGCAGTAATTCAACGACTTCGTTTACACTCTTTCCTTTCACAGGGTTTCCGTTTATTTCCAGTATTTCATCTCCTTCATGCAATAAACCTGTAACAAAATTACTCGTTTACTTGAACGTAAATGTTACAAAAAATAACATAACACAAGCTCCTAATCTTTGATGCCTAAACTTAAAGTAAACAACTTCGAGGGCTAACCTTAATTATAGTCTTGATATTTAAATGACCAATGACATTGTTCTGTTGCTCACGAATAACCAATGAACGGGCAAGGTTAGCATTATTAGCACAAATACAAAAGCAGTCAACCTACCCTATTCTTTGTAGAATTCGCATGGTACTATTTTTTGGGCATCCCCTACCAAGTGCGTGAAATTAAAACTGAGCGAATTTCAAAATGTACCCTTTTTATGAGAAATATTGTACAAAATCTGTAGTAAATAAAATAAATTTTACCGAGCGCGTGAAATGAAGCAAAAGCTGAGCAAAAATAAATACCACGCGAATTCCAATACCAGTAAGGTATAAGATAAATACCAGGCCTCTGTTTTGTTACATATAAACAAAAAGATTCATAACAAAGCCTCGACTGCAAAGTTGAATTCAGAAAACAAATGTTTGACTGCATTTGTCAGTAATCAACAAACAATAATCGATACTCAATCATACCTTCTGAGTGTAAGGAAACAAATTCAAAAAAGCTGAACATATCAATGGTACAAAGATTAATTTATTCTTCTTATTTCTATTAATTTATTTCATGTAGGCTTTACAATATAAAATAGCTAAATTACTGCTAATTAAGGCCAAAGTAGCTAACCACAATATCAAACCGATTTGACTTACCACTCTTTTCGGCAGCTCCACCTTTAACGATCCTATTTATAATAACGGCATCCCCTTCATTTTTGACGGTGGCTCCCAAAGGTTCATCCGTTTTGTCAATCTGCACTATTTTCACAGCTTCTTCGTTCATATCTCGATAGTAATCAGCATCACCATCGCCAAACGGATATTCGTCATCATTGCTATCGCCATCTCCCGCATATTCATTTAAAGACTCACGCATGGCCAAGCGATCATGTGCAAATAGCATGCTCTAGAAGAGAAATATTCTTCAAGTCAAACACACTCTATATATACATATATATATATATATATACCATATACAATTATGATATTAAATGTCCTTCAATTTAATATTTAGTATTGTAGATGAGCTTTCAATTTAAAGTTTGATACCTTGTATGGCAAAATCGATCATTATAATTATAATTATCAATATAAAAAATTGTAATTTACATAAAAGTATAAATTTTGTGTTTCAAAAAAGCAGAGGGTTTTCTGATAACCATAATCTTCAAAACAATTACGGATGAATTTCTGAATTGATTTTGTAAACTTTGAGCTAAATTCATAAAAGGTCTAAATACATTTATGCATCAGTATTTCACCAACAACTTCATAGACCCCTTGCTAAGAGATACTGGCTACAAGACATTAAAAGTTGCAAGGAAGAGAGAAACATTTGGCGTACATTGTCATAGAATCATCTGGATGTCGATCGTAAGTAAGAAGTAACTAAAGTATCTTTTATAAAATGCAATCAGAAACAGAAAAATATTAAAGCAATAGCTCCCCATAAATGTTGGAAAACAAGATAAATAAATTTGATATTTTTAAACAAAACAAATGATAAGATACACGATACTTCAACTACTATCTATTAGGGAATTCCAAACGACTTCATATAAGTACTCTATAACTATATTTTCAACATAAATAAATCTCAAAGGCAAATATTGTTTAGTAACATTAAAAATTCTTTTAGCGTTTTAAAAATTTGCTTGTTTACCTGTATGTGTGGCTTGTTGATAATGTCAAGGAGTTCTGTGGCTTCGTAATCGTCCGGTTGTCCAATCAATACATGCCGCACCTTTGAAGAAAATTGGAACGATCAGAAACATGTGTACCGTAATATTTCGATTAAGCCCCGGGGGGGGGGAGCTTATTCAAAATTTGACCTTTTATGGGGGGTTATTAAAGAGGGGGGGGGGGCTTATTCGAAAGTCAGCTTCCCTGAGAGAATTTCCTGAAAAAAAAAGCATGAGTAGTATCTAAAAAAGACGAAGAGTAATTCTGGAAAGACTGTAATCAATGTGTTATTACAGAATATCAAAGGGGGCCTTATTCGATTTCTGCTTTGACAAAATAGTAGGAGGCTTATTTGAGAGGGGAGGCTTTTTAAAAAAAATACTTTCAATAGAGGGGGCTTACTCGAGAAGGGGGCTTAATCGAATTATTACGGTAGATATAATTAAAGATGCAAGATGCAAGTATAATAAAAACAGTTGCAAAGTTTCTCGTACTTAAAATTTCAGACAAAATAGCAATTTGAAAAAGTAACAAAGTAAAAAGCCACTCAAAGGTCTTGAAAGAAAATGGATATCCTTTTGAAGGAAGAGCTCTATTTGGAAGGACGAAAAGTCTGTAATGGGCACTAAAAATATTTGTAAATACCTCTGAAACTAAAAACTTTGTGTTGGTTGCAACTGGCTTAAAATCGCCTGCTGTCCTATGTCGGGCTTGTATTCTCGTCATGTTATTGTGAGCCTGGAAAAAAGCCACTGTCATTAGAATTTTAACATGGCAAAGTAAGTTTTAAACAAAATAATAACCATTTTATATCTACAGGGTGTCCTAAAAACCTTAGATTGGGACTCATTTATGGTAAATGCAACCAATTTGAGACTTCATTTATGGTAAATGCAATCAATTTGAGATTTAATTTATGGTAAATGCAAGTGAAAGAAGGAATGTATGTAATGTGCACTAAGAACATTTGTACAGCGGAGATATTGTCGATAGTCGACTGTTTGAGAAGGCAGAAACAGAGCACTTCGTCATTGAAGAGTTTCTAGACCTTGCATCCTTTTAGAGCTGTACATTTTCATTTCTTGTTTAATCTGGCAAACAAAGCTCTGACATTATCTGCCAATCACTGCTTCGTCAAAAATCATTGAAAGTGTCATTGACTACGAGTTGTTCCCATACAGAACTGTTAAATTAAAGAAGTTCTTTCGAATCTAGAACAACTTTAAATTTACTATTTAATGAAGATCTCTGAAAGTCATCCGGCAAATGTGAAGGACTCTTCCACAAAAAAGGCTTGGACAATTAAATTTCTACGAAAACCATATTGCATTTCTTTGAAAAAAGAAACGCTAGCAGTTTTTAATTAATTTCAAATGAAATACAAGCAAACAATGAAAAGATTTTAAAAATCAACATAAAATGTTTTCGGACAAAATTTTGAAATGAAAAATCAACGTTTCTAAATCAAAAATGGAACTGTAGCTATTCCATTTACCTGAATTGCAGACTGAAAATCATCACTGTTAAAAAGATCTCGCAAAAGAGTTATTTCGTTTTGTTCATCCGGCCTCACAGCTTTGTTTTTCAAATGTTCAACCAGAGCAATAAATGATGGAATTGCTGCGGACAGAAAGAAAAAAGAATGTCATTATTTTACAATGAAAGGAAAACAAACGAAATTGCCTGCAATTCACGATTTAACTGAAAACTGCAACGATATCGACGTCAGATGATGTCATCTATAAAAAAGACGCGAGCAAAAATCACG
This sequence comes from Phacellophora camtschatica, assembly GCA_036873815.1. Classification (NCBI taxonomy): domain Eukaryota; kingdom Metazoa; phylum Cnidaria; class Scyphozoa; order Semaeostomeae; family Ulmaridae; genus Phacellophora; species Phacellophora camtschatica. The sequence continues at coordinate 31,051 of JAYJMH010072199.1, read as the reverse complement.
TGATAAGTCGACATGTAAATTTGGTGTGTTAATTTAACTTACGGAGCGTTCTTGGTCGAGTAGGAGTAGGTTTTGCCATTGAGCTGTCCAGATCCTCATCATTGATGTCGTCTTCATCAAATGCAGGATTCACAAACGATGATGGTACCATGCTGCCATTAGCTGACTGATACTTGCCATTCGGCATCCCTGAAGGTCTTGCCTGATAATCGTCTACAACATCAACGCCCATTTCTTTTGTAAAAGCTGGATTGTACAATGCATTATTTTGGGATTCTCTCAAAGCGTCTTCATAAGCTAGAGAAATTTCACATGAGATAATTTTCTTTATTCTCAAAAAAACTTTACAAAAACAAACAAATTTCACAGATGATGAAAAATAGAAGTATATATCAACCCCACGGCCAGAGCAAAGAACAAGTTCAAGACATCAGTAAATATGCTGATAAATGCTGATAATGTAAACTGCTTAGGGATATTCTTAGGTCTATCTAAAAACTTATTATATTCAATTTTCTTATTATATCATGGTCATTATCTTGCTATCTGTAACTTTAGATTTTGGATATATATCGTATATTATGTAATTTTAGTTTATTTTCATAATTAATGTTTACAATTGTTATTATTTTTAGCGGCCCAAGCTAGTTAGGCATCAGCTTTTCTTGGGTCGCAAAGAATACGTGTATGATGGTATGTGAGCTTGGTATGATGGTACAAGAGTAATAGTATATAAATCAAAGTTGTCTAGAAGATCTTTCTGTTGCTGTCAAAAGTTAATGTTTCATGGCCATATGAAAATTTCTCAACTTGGAATGTGGAAGGCTGGGCGGGCCATGATGGAGTAAAATAGAATTCATATCGTGGATAAACGCACGCCTGAATTCACATATCATAGATGGCGGAAATTTAAGAAAGGTCCTGCAACCTCAACAAGCACATTTGGTAGCATGACAGAAAAAACAGATATGTTAATTGTACGTACACATTGGAGCATCATCGTCATCAAAATACCTCCTAATGTTTAAAGTGATTGATTTCTTCTGGATGCACTGAAAGACAATTTCAAAAACTGAATCACTAGAACTAAATAATTAAAAACAAATTACGAAATAAATTTGAACAAATCACCAAAACATAATTTCAAGACACAAAAACAATAATATATATAATTTCAAACTTCAGGTTCAAGTACACAAGCCCCTTGCAGATACTCGGGAAAGCAATTTCAGTCCAAAAGAAAATCATCAGATCATCAAAATGTACGCACACTCCCGAGGTAAAATTCTTATTTCTCGTAGAAAAATAAAATGTTTGATTAAGGATTTCCCAAATTCTTGAGTCACAATATACACGACGAACAAATATGAAGCAGTTTACAATACAAATAAACTTTGAAGTTATCAATGTTTCAATGGTCAATAAATCTAAAATTTCTTTGTGTTTATTTGATATTGTATTTCATCGTTGTATTTCATCCAGTTTTTGATAACAATAAAATAACAAAAAATAAATATTTAACAGCATCCAGAAAGGCATATTTGAAATGTATTCAGACAAACGTATTTAACTAGTTGACGTTAAATGCTCTCCCGTACATGAAAAGCAAAGCAAAACTAAATTAACAACAAGTGCGACGAAATTTATGTCGTACTTCTGTCAAATTCAATTTTGTCAATTGAATCTATGACACATGTCAAATCTATCATTTGAAATAACGCATTAAATTTGAGTCAAATTGGACTAAAGTTTATGATCTCTTGATAAGTTTATCCAAATTAATTAAATCATACGTGAAGATTAACGTTTGAATCGTAAGGATTTTCGTCGCATTTGTGATATATTCAATACCAATTGAATTTGAATTTAAGCAAGTAGGATGTTTGTAGTGAGCTTGGATTACCAAGATTCTTTGCCTTGCCTTTTTATGTCAACACCTTCAATATAATTTCACCACAAAAATTCAAATTTGCTTAGCTGTAATAAAAAAGCCAACAAAAAAAAAATGAAATCTACCTTGTGTATCTGCATGATAACTTCAGCATGAGTTGCTTGGCTAAGTGACATTCCATTAACTTCTGTAATTTCATCATTAATTTGTAAATCACTTCTTGCAGCTGGAGAGCCTGTAATATTACACAAAATTTAAATTATTTTAACCCCTGCAAAACCACACAGCACACTAATGACAAACCTAAAACGCTACATTTACAAGGGGTTAACACATACACTGTTTTTCCTTCATAGAAACAAAGCCACGAGAAACTTACCAGCAGAAATTTCTTCAATTCTTGGCGGGAAACCTGCATCAGATCCGCCTACAACTGAGAAACCAAATCTTGTATCCGAAGGGAGAATCTTGATTGTAAATATCCTGTTCTCCACCTGTAATTAACAAAGTTGTCAAACAATAGCTATTCATTATAAATACCCTACAAGCAACCATTCTTTAGAAACCCACTCAAAGGAACCTTAAAAAGTAATAGAATCTTCAAGCTGAAATTTTGCATTATCTTTTGTTAAATTAGTTTTAAAAGACTAAAAATTGAGATTTTTTGAAGGAAGTGTCAAATTGTGTGCTTATTTAATCAACTCAACTTTATTTTATCCCCAATCGGTGGTGTGTTCCAAGGGTGTCAACTAAGAACCTTTGTTTGACTGGTACTCAAAAATATCTCGGTTGTTGCTTTTATGCAGTTGTCTGTCTACTGCATGTATCAGTTTTCGTTTGTACATAGCTCATCCGTTGCAAAATATTTGTTCTAAACAATCTCATGAGCAAAATGTGGTAATTTTAAAAACTGAATTGTGTGTGCTGTGTCCGACCTTGTTTGTTAAACTTGTCTGTCACACAGAAACATATGTCAAAATGTAGAAATAAATTACAAATTATGTTTCAGCCCAACTGCTTTCTCTGCAAATCTTAATCATCTTTAAATTATGATTGGAACCAAAATCGATACACAGAAAGAACCCAGGTTAACCGTATGTCACACGCAAAAAAATTGATGAGACGAAATACATATAATGCTTACCTCTGCAATAGATTCAGTTGAGGCAAAGCCATTGATGTGAATTTTATCAGAAGAACCATTAGAATGCAATGACGTCTTTGATGAGCTCAGTTTTCCAGGGCCATTCATCCAACCAAAGTTTCCATGAACTTGACCACCATATTGTCCATTTTGCTGTGAATTAACAACAATATTTATTTGAATAAAGATAAACCTAGGAGTTAAGTTAAAATTAACGTTGACGTTAATTTAGTTGAGTTAAAATAGATGACAGAATGATTCAAAATAATTACATGAGCATAGCAGGGCTGGCCCGGTTAACAGGGCTGGATGATCTAAGGCGAAATCTCGCAGTTAATAGGAGACCTATAATAATTTGAAGTTGCAATTACATGATCAGTGGACCAGCTCTATTAGCTGAGTCACCAATTCTGCTACACAACAGGGCTGACCCTGCTAACGGTCATCGAAACTGTTAACTGGGCTGGCTCTCCTTGGAAAGTTGCTCAGTGGTTTCGTCAGCAACACGAAGCAGTCAAGGAAAGTAGTCAAAATGCAGAAAAGGTAATAATATTGAAGAATCCAAGAAAGTAGCAAAGTGAAGCTACAGTTAGCATTAACATACTAACTTGTTCGCGATTTTTCAACAGAAATAGTTGTGATGCAGCGAGAAGAGAAATAAAATATCATACAGCTGCATTTAGAGGTGCAAAATTATCATTCTGTAAAAGAAATTTACAGTTCTAATATCAGTGCTGTTTGGATCTTCCACATTTCCATAAATTAAATATTTCCTGCCAAAATATATGTTCAGCCTTAGGTTGAATCGCAATCACAAGCAACATTCTAGCTCGGTTAATAGGGCTGGCCCTTATCATCCAATCAAGCCCTACGTATGGAGAAGAACAAACTTGCTGATGGCAGCCACCAACAAAAAGTTGATAACAATGAAGCTAAGTAACAACATGGTATTCTAGTAATATCAATATCACCTTTCAAAAAATATTTTAATTTTCAAATGTTAATCAAACTTAATGTAGTAACTAAATCTTGTTTGGCATTTTGTACGTCGAGTGATGCCGAGTGATGCCGAGAACACAAAACAACTCGGCAATACAAATGTTTTATTAATCTATACCTATATATTAAGCCCTGCTAAAGCATTTCAGCCAAAAGTCTTGCGGTGTATAGAAGAGGTGGCGAAACGATTAAACCTTTCGCTCGACTTTTTGACAGTCTCGATTTCGATTTATTGTCTCTCGATTTTTTCCCCCAAACGCGTCTTGAAATCGATTTCGCGCCAAAACAAAAATACCATTCAGTTGATATATATAGCATCTAATTCTTTCTGATTTTAATCCGAATCTTCACTAGGTATTTCAAATTCGTAATCTTTCCCTCCACAAACTTTATTTTTGTCTTCTTTATCCATCTTCGAAAATGTTTTGGGTGCTTGCTTGGTTCTGAGTTTTCTCATCGTGAGCAGCGCCAAAAGGAGAACAGCAACTTTCAACCGAAAAAACATCGATCAAAAACGCTAATGCGCATGCTCGATATTGTCAACACCTCTAAACAATAAATATTTAATCCCCTACTCTCAACATTTTTGATCAAGATCAAATTTCGTTATACACGGATATACACGCTCGACACCACTATACAATACACATTTGGAAGTGATTGTTTGTATAGTGAAAAATTTAGTCGTTTAGCAAAGGTATTATAGTACAGAGTCTTTCGTCTATTTCGTGTTTTAAATGTAGCAACATTCATGAATATTAGGTAATAAAAAAATATGATTTTTACATACTTTAGTAAATTTCTCTCCTTCGTTGGTGTGAACTGTCATCATCTTATCAGTTTGATAACTAAAATTTAAGAGTTCTAAAGTAAAAAATTATATTCAAAAATGCATTTGAATTCTTTGAAAACACTTAATGTAGGTTATAGTACATTTTGCTTTAGCTCTCTACAATTACAGTGACCCCCGAAGCTCCAAAAAAAGAAATAAAACCATTTCAAAAAGAAAATTATAAATATTTCATATTGGTAAAAATCTGACAAGAAATATTTTAGAGGGTTATTAGAATAGAGAAATATTTTTCAGATTATTTATTAATATTCTTTGAAATGTTTCATATTATATCTTTCGAAATGTTTCATATTATGTCTTTAGAAATGTTTCATATCATGTCATATTATGTCTTTAAAAATGTTTCATATTATATCTTTCAAAATGTTTCATATCTAAATGATCAATTATTTGTATTTCTAATTTGTTTTTTCCTCACTCTCTATTGGGCTTCCTAAATATGAATGAACTCCCTAACTTACTGTTGCTCAAACTCAACATCATATTATTAATATATATATATATCTAATACTAATTAATATTGGCCTGATTTAAGCCTGTCAAAGCAGTTGTGACAAAAAAAACATTAAAAATCAAAAATACATCCAAATTAGTATTTCCAACACCTGCCAACTCTCCTAGCTTCACAGAGAGACTCCTTATTTGGGCCCTGCTTTCTCATGCTCTAATTAATTATTTCTCTGTTGGAAAACAATGAAGGCCACAGCTTGGCTTTGTTGCTCATCATTCTTAACTCATTTGAGTGGTGTCAAAACGAACTCACAATCACAATTTCAATGATTTCAGTGAAGATAAAGTGAGAAGACTTCTTTGAGGAGTAAAACTTCAAAGTTTTGTGGCTCATTCAAGTACAAAGTCCTATTTAAAGCACAATGGACAGCTGAATGTCTGATTAAAGCATTTTTAATAACAAATATAACTATGAATGACATATCGTAAGGAGAATATTTTATCTTTCTGCAAGATAATGATGATTCCCTGTTTGGCAGGTTTAATTTTCCAAAAAAAACAATGCTTGACTTACAAATCATTTGGTATAATTCTCTTCAATTCTGTAAGATCTTATGACAAACCTGTGTAAATAAATAATAAAATCATTTCATCAAAGTAATACAATTATAAATACATAAAATAAGACATCAATTTAAAACTGAAATAAAAATAACGCATCAATGATAATAAATATGAGATAAACTCACTGAGAAACATTTTAAGCCATAAATTCATTTTAATAAAGTTTTACAACCCCTCTGTGACAGACAGGTGAGCACTAAAAGAATCTATTACCCTACCCCAAACATGGGAAACGAAACCTGAAATGAAAAATACATTTTAACTCTCTATATAAATAAACACCAAATGTCATGTGGAATCAGAGCAAGAAGCTTTACATTGCGTTTTTTGATGCAAAACCACTGAAAAAATTTTCCAAAATAAAAATAAAAGCTCAAAAAGAGCATAAAAACCATTCAATCAAAAAAAGCTTTTTTCATAATCCAAAACATGAACTTTTGTGTTAGATAAAAGTTAACAAAAAATCATAATTTCTAAAAAAACAAACATACAGTAACATCCATGCATCAACAGAAAAACAATACTATAAAACACTGCTACCACAGCAAGCATCATAATATTATTGCTTGTGGAGATAATGAAAACAAACTAATGGAATGCACCCTATATAAAAAATTATGAGAATACTTTTTTCTAAAATTTTTATATTTAGAATTCTGAATTCTTTGGTATCCTTAATTGAAAGCTGATAAGCCATTCAAATTCAAACCACAAGGAAAGACCACAGATATCAACAAGATACAAAAAACCCCTTATTTTGATTTGGTCATGTCAGATTATGGTTTAGAGTATTTTGGCTAACTGTATTCAATATGGGCTCATGACTACTATCTGACATTATGGGTTTATGATCTTTATCTGGATCCAAGAATTTTTCGGATACTTTATTTTGTCAATTTGTGCAATGTATGCATGTGTAAAATATACCGACTTTTCAAAAGTTTAAGTTTAAATTTCAAGATTAGTACCTTCCCAATTTTCTTAGAAAATTGTCAATATTTAAAAACAGAAATATTTTATAATAATAGAGAACTGATACAATGAAAGATTAAATATATTCGATGAAAAATTTGTATTCCTGTGGTAACTGATTTTACCAGAAAATTTCCTTGCTTCTCAAACTTCCAATTTGATTTTTAGAAAATCACCTGCAAAAATATTTTGTGCCTAAAAATCATCATCACTTTAAATGGGTTAAATGTGACAGAATATTTCCAATTGAATCGAAAACTGCCTTTCCCCCTAAAAACACAAGAATATTAAAGAATACTAAAGAATCAACAAGAATGAATTGTAAAACAAACATACAGCTTCCAGGGATTAAAACAATGATAATCTACCTCCTACATCCTCTGACAAACCAAGCAAGACTGCTCATTTCCATAAAACATGTTGAATTTAAAAAACCTGCCTGTTGACCAATTATATATAGATATATATAGTTTTTGTTCTATGCTCCAAACAATCCCACAACATTTTAAAATACAAGTACATGCAAAATAATTTTAGGGCAAATATTAAAAAAAAATACTAGAACACTTAAACAGTCCAATTGCAGTTGTTGTTAATGTTGAAAACATTTTGTGAGTAAACTAGTATGTGAACATGGGGTGTGCATGTGAATTATATCCTTGGTTTATTTCTGATATGATCATGATACCTCCCATTCAAAAATGAAGGTTTAATAATCTGCTGTGAGAAGGCAGGAACCCAAGGGTTACAGTAACAAGGTCTTTAAACAGTTATACAAAATGCACTGGTAGCTGATTTTCCACATGTGCATGTGCAATCACAGGTGTCAAATGAAAAGATTGTATGTTTGCCTCAAATTTCCCATTTTTCTTGTCCAGCCTGATTTCTATAGAGTACTATATATTATGTTAATTATATAAATATTTGGATCATGAAAAGAAAACATTCAAATTCAAAGGCCCTAAACAATTTCATTTAGGTTTCAATAAAAATTCCTGTGTCTAAAGTAGATTCTAACTTGCCCTTGCAAATAGATTTTGAATGCTGAATTGTATTCTAATCATTTTTTAATCCCTTTGTTTGTCTAATTCAAACTCATGCCATTCAACTCTGCTGCCAACTGGAAAACAGCATACTGACTGCAAAACAATGCAAAAACTATTCTTGGGTCTTCACAAGCCAACATTTAATATGGTCTACTTGAAGCTATAATGCACAAGTCTAACTTGCATGCAAAGCATTAATAAATTTTAAAAACCTCAAAAACACAATTTAAGTTGGTGGTAAAAATATCTCCATCACAAGAAGATTTTCAAATGAATTAATAATTATGGTTGTAGTTGTCAAAAGTATGGTTGTCATGGAAATGTACACTGCAGTAAATTGAATTTCTCTTTGTAATCTTATCAATATTAGATTAGACTGGCCTGATTGTTGTGGCTTAAAAATTCAATTCCAAATTATTTTAAACTCAGCAAAATTACCAAAACATCATAATTAACTTTTGATAAAAAAATACAAGTATTGAATTATAGAAAACTGTATATTAATGCACATTTAAATTACAGAAAAGAAAATAATGAAACAAGTATGTAAATTGCATGCAATATTTTAAAATAAAATTATAAATAGTCTTTTGGAGGGATGCTGGCAGAGATATGTCTCAGCACAAGATGTTTTTAATTGGCATAAGTTCAAAATCATCACCGTGGTAATATAAAGGTTATTTTTAAATAATAAGTGAGGAAAATCTTATGTTGACCACTTCCATGGCAACATCAAGCCTATCTTTCAAAAGTGGTTTACTTACATTAGAGATTAAGCTTAAGTTGAAAACCAAGAGAATCACAGATCATTAACTTACTTTGATTTTAGGACACAATATGTCATTGCCTTTATGCACAATGTGAGGCCATTGTTTTGATGATTGCATGCACAAAAGATATTTAAACTTACAATCCAGTGCCTTGTTTTATTGCATTCTGTTATAATCATCATATGTGTTATTTATGTATATCATATTATTATCATATGTACAAATATATATGTGTGCAAACAAGTTTCATTGTGTCTCTTGGGTGGATGAAAATTCTCATTATTCCATTAAAAAAAAGAGGTATTTTGGGCATGAGTGCACCAATACAATGAATTGAAAGGAAAGCAAATACCTCCTATTCAGAGTTTAATCTTTTGTTTCTCATCAACTCGGAATAGTAGCCAGTTTATTCAAAGTAAAAGTGAAACAGAGTGTGGCTGTGTGGCGGCAACGTTGCTGATAAAAACAAATCAATTTAATCAAGATTAGAAAGTGACAGTGATAGCATTGTATCCACGAAGCAATTGTTTTTCAGCCTAATTGTCATACTCGTGCAGCTTTGATCGGCCGACGACGAAGTGAAATAGAGTTCATTTAAAACGTTGTCAACTGCATAATATATAAATAATGATAATACTCAATTATCATATTTAATGGATTAAATTGAAAAGTATGAAGAAAAACAAAAGAAAAGCAAATATCACAGAAACTCCGAGGCAGCCATGACACTCCATCATCTCTCAGAAATCCAAGGACAGAAACAAACCAGCCCATCCTCTAGGCCAGTTTCATATTAACTTAACTCTCTCAATTTCACAAAACTAGACAATAAATTAACGGTTAAATTTTCGTAAGCCATAGGTGCATGTATTTTCTAAAGCATATGAACTCATACCATCAAAAAATCTAATGAGCAAGGCCCTGAGAATGCTGGTAAAACTCAAGGAAAATTATAAAAGCTCGCATGAATGTTGACTTGACGGACCTAACGCAGAAACGGCAAGTGAGGTTCCGTAAATCGTTGTAAAATAAAACTTCAAAGAAGCTAACTACTTCAAAATACCTCTCCAGTAAGCCTACTTACCTTTGCCGTACAGGTATCGTAAAAACATTCAGACTTAAATGTTTTTAAACCATGAATATCTCTTTTCTTTACAGCACAACTTTGAAATAAGTCTTCTTCCGCGGTATTTGGAGAATTTCGAAATGAGTCAATTCAAGCAATACTCAGCGCTCCTCCGCAAACGACAAGTGTCAATAACAAAGGCTGTGCATCATCGAAAAACAATGTCATTTTGTCAGCAAATGTTCCCCAAGATCCGGGCAAGATCCAAACAAAACAAATTAAAATTTGTAAGGTTCCTTTCTGTGTATTAACCTGACCTATAATGTGTTATAAATTTCAACATGAACAAAACAAACCAATCCAAATCCACTTGCCCACTATTGTTTACTCTATTTTTTAACAAGTTGGGAAAATGCTAACAATTTATAATTGTGGAGGAGCGACTTTAAAAGCGGTTGCAAAACGTTCTGTGAGTTCTTCGTTGACGAGTTGTGGACGGCATGAGACGAGATTTTAACGTATTTTGCGTCACACAGAAACATTTAGTGGGGGGGGGGGTAGTAAAGGGGGAGTCAGGATAGTAAGAGGGCAGTAAAGGGGGTGGTATGGATAGGAAGGGGGGCAGTAAAGGGGGCAGTAAAGGGTGTGGTATGGATCAGGACTCATGGGAATACAAATGTTGACTTTCACGTCTCACGGTTTGAAAATATGGCTTTTCACGTTTCACGGGGAAAAACTCTGGTCGTTCACGTTTCACACGGACTATCTTTGTCTAGCAGCCCACGAAATCACCCTTTACCATCCTCTGCAGGGGCCTGCAGTAGTTTCTGTAGGGCCTGCAGTAGCTACTAGATCACTATAATATAACATTTGCAAAAATACATACAATTAATTGAAAAAACTTTCTCTTTTAATGCCTGCTTTTATTTTGACTCCAAATATAATTTTTTTCTCTTCATTTTGATTTGTATAATGGGTGACCTTATCGAAAGTAAAACTATATTGGTATAAAAAATGTTGATAACGATGCGTCAAGAGATGATAGCAGTTTCAATATGCTATTACCAAAAATATGTACAATTAATTTAAAAATATTTTTGTTTTGTTGTCTACTTTTATTTTGACTCAAAATATAATTTTTTTCTTTATTTTCACTCGTATAACGGTAATCTTAGTAAAAATGTATTGGTTTAAAAAAATCAAGAACGATGTGTTAAGAGATGATTTAGAAATGATTGCATTGAAAGATGCTATTTCCAGAAATATGTACAATTAATTTAAAAAAATATGTTTTTTGTTGTCTACTTTTATTTTGACTCAAAATATCATTTGTTTTCTACATTTTCACTCGTGGTAACCTTAGTAAAAATGTATTGGTTTAAAAAATGTCGAGAACGATGTGTTAAGAGATGATTTAGAAACGATTGCATTGAAATATGCTATTTCCAAAAATATGTACAATTAATTTAAAAAAATATGCTTTTTGTTGTCTACTTTTATTTTGACTCAAAATATCATGCGTTTTCTTCATTTTCACTCGTATAACGGTAACCTTAGTAAAAATGTACTGGTTTAAAAAATGTCGAGAACGATGTGTTAAGAGATGATTTAGAAATGATTGCATTGAAATATGCTATTTCCAATTACTACTACTTAAACTACTTATTACTACTTAGAGGGAACTTATTGTCATCTGGTAAGCGGAAATTACCAGACTCAATACATGGTTTAGAAATTTCCCGATAATCATGCAAATGGGTCAGAAGCTTGCTTCAAGAATTTTTACATTAAATGGAACTTTTAGCATTATCTTTTAATTGTGAGCTAATTGCAGCATGACCAGGAGGAGACACATTTGTAATTTTTCCTCACTGCTTACCTGTTTTATTAACACAATATCTTATATTAACACCAGTAACAGTTGACTTGGATAGGGTGTCGTGTTCCATATTTTTGGGTCAGAAACTTCTCTAAAAAAATATACTTTTGGCTGTAGAAATTTGAAATTTTATATTTTTGGGTAAAACATTAAGAAAAAGCACAAATATCAACAAAAAGATGTTAAATGAAGCAAAATTGCATAATAACATGCTCCGTTCTGTTATAATTTTAGATTTGGGTTTTCGTTCCATTATATTTTTGGGTAAGCTCAAGATTTCCTTGGACACGCCCCCTATAAGAGTTAGATGGTACTGCCCCGGGGATCCCAAATTTGTTTAAGAAAGATTTTCAGACCCAAAATCTATTATCGAAATCCCAGACCCAAAAATTTAGGACACGCCCCCTATCCAAATCAGCTGGTACTAGCCCTCCGGGGGGAAAACTACTGATGTGTTTCCTCCTGCTCATGGTTGCAATTACTTACAAAACAATATATTTTTAATGACTAGTAAATATTGACTACGATAGGGGTGGGGTAAACTATTTCTTTTCAAATAACCCTGAAATTCTGAATGCAAGAAAAGGATCGTTGTTCCTTCTTTGCATGAGGGAAAAACAAAAACTATCCAGAGAAACGTTTTAAAATATAATATATTTTATCCAGCTTCATACATCTTGCATTGATTCATTAAAATTAAAATAACGATTTAAAGCATGCCTACTTCATTATAAAGGCTTTTCTTATACAATTTCTTAAATACTGTAAATTAATTATTGGAGTTGCCAAGCTATTAAGGGCCTTTTTACAAGGTAGGGTTACCCTAGTAGCAGGGTTACCCTAGCCTTCGGTGATTTTTTTTAAATTTTTCATCATCGTACAAGTATGCTAAGGTAACACTAGCACTAGGGTTACCCTAGTAACCGAGTCAATTGTTCTCCTTGTAAACGCTCTGCTAGAGATAACTCGCCTGCCCGGGCCAACTTTGCAGCCTGTTCCTTTGGCAACCAAACCAATCGTGATTACATTGTTTACAATTTCTGCTTCGTTTTTTTGGAAAGCAATTCAATGCAGGAGGATATTTTTGAATAGATTCCTGATTATTTTTATCGCGAAAGGAACAGACTGTTAATTTCTTTCTGTGGTATAAACGATGCGAGGCAGCGCTTTTTCCAAGCAGTTCGTATACGTTGACAAACATTTACAAGAGTGTGAAAGCCTACTCAAACGTTGCTCAAATATTTTTCTGAAAAAGGTGACAGTGAAATTGTATATGCATCCATACAAGAGTAGCATTTGCATTCTCAAACCAAGTATAGTTATTTGAAACATTGAGCGCAAATAATACCACACTAACAGAATTATTGCGTTGTTGGTCTTTTAGCAGTATATGAACTAGACTCTCCTCAGAAGATTCCCAGCCTTTGCAGGTAAAATTTTAACGAGACTGTCACGAATATCTTTCGCCCTTAAACAGTAGATGATGGGGTTTATCATACTGTTGATGTATATCACGAGGTCTGCCCATGGGTCCGCAATATTAACCAACACAAAAGTATCTCCCATGACTCCACGAAGTATAAATACGAGAGCTAATGGTCCGTAGCATGCAACAGCGACAAGGACCACGATAGCAATAGTGTTTGTCTTTTTGTGTTCTTTTAATTTGTTGACATGAGAACTGTTCTCAAATGATATCGCATGATCTCTTTTCGACGGACTGTTTCTCAAATTTCCAAGCGTTGCGTCTATATTCTGCTGAAAAGCTGGCCTAATTTTACGACGGTGTGCCGCAACGATGCGAGAGATTCTAGCGTAAATCACGAGAAACGCGACGATAATGATGCCCATGAACGTAAATACGATTTTGAAAAATGTAGGTCCGGTAAGAACGTGGATAAAAGGCAGTATAGAATATACTCCCAGAATTATCCACATTGCAAGTATGATAAATAAATAAACATAATTGTTTACTTGTCTTTGGTAACGAAACGGCATCGAAATAGCATAATATCTGTCGAAACTTATAAGTCCCACTGTCGCAATAGATGTTACGATGCACAAATATGAAAAATAAGCTGATATCGTTCGTATGGTGCAGATGCCTTCGCCGTAAGCTTCGCTTATCCGCCGAACAGCGATTGTCGGAACTACGATCACGCCAGTGATAAAATCCGTCATGCAAAGGCTTCCAAGGAGAAGATTTGAAGGCGTTCGTAGGCTGTCGTATTTGAACATTACCAACAATATGAGAGAACTACCGATGATAGAGAAAATGGATGCAATCGCACCGATGACTGTTGTTGCGACGGCAGTGACTTTGATTGCAATTATATAAGATGTTATGTCGTCAATATGAAGAAATTGGCATGTTGCTCCCATCGCAAAGTGTAGTAAGCTTGATCTTCTTTCTAAGGAAGATGGCTCATCATTTTATGCTTTAATTTAGAACAGTTGACACAACGAATGCTAAACGGTATACACCCCCGTCTAATTGACCTGGCATTGTAGAGTGTGAACGGGGAAATTTATAGACGGGGTGTTGGTGTACAATTTATATTTATCAATTCAAAACATTATCAATAAATAATTAATTTCACAAAAATCAAATAACGATTTTCCATAACTCGGGCAAGACACAAACAGCATAGATCAAACTTGCAAAACTCAAAACATATAAAAACATCAATTGCTGTACCTGCTAAACTCTAAATAAAATATTTAGGGTAACTAGAAATGTCAAAATCTATGAGCGACGCTCTATGCGATATCTGGATTTATTCGGAAGCACTCTCGGAACACGCGGAAACAGGTTGAAGCTCAATTTCATGTTTTAAATTTTGGCATCCTGTCCCTTTACAGCACTAAGCAATAAACGCATTTTTTGCTGAAGCCTAAAACACTCTTCAATTTTAATTTAATATATTTAAAAAAGGGCATCACGGTTGCACGGTTTTCTGCAATTTAGAGACCGCTTTTCGGTTTTCAGACAGAAAATGAACGGTTTTCAGGATAGTTGTTTGATTTTTTTTATTCTATGTATATATATATATTATATATATATATATATATATATAAATATATAAATAAATAAATATATAAATATAAATATAGATCTATATAAAATCACTAACATAATGAGGTGTAGCCTTGCAGAAGCCAGAAAATTTTTCTCACATTTACAAACATTTGATCATGGCATCTTTCGAAGCAATCAAAACTAAATAAAAGAACAAATAAAACGTCAAAACCAAGGAGATGGAAATAGGTGATTACTGGTATCAGTACACATTTTAATAAATAGTTTGCGATTTCTTTTAAGTCTTGTCTGTAAATAGTTGCACAAAAATTACCGGTTTGAGGCAGTGGCATTGAATTTGAAAGAATTGTTTGAAAAAAATTAGATTGATTGGTAGGTTTCATTGCAAAGACAAGAAGATAAAATTGAAAATCAAAATATTTGAAAAATGATTGCTTAATGACTTAATTTTAAATAACTTTGTGACTTAATTATGCAATACAATTATGCAAGTGTTAACATTTCAACCAGAAAGGACCATATGACCAATTCATAAACGTAATAAGTGATATTTTCAAAAATCAAAGAGAATTTTCAAAGAGAACATAAATTTATATTCATTTGGGATATTTCAACACAAATTTACCTTTTGAAATAAAAAGTCCCCACCTAAAATTTCTTTCGCAGCTCGGTCAAAAGTTTACACAAGCACAGTTAACACCCACAATCCGTGACAAGTTTATTACGGATCCGTTGATGGTACAAATCTAAATACAAAATTATTATTTTTGTTTAACAGTCTTAGATTTGCGCACTCTTTATGACATTTATCGCTTCTCCGCAATGTCATCAAAGTCAGGCCTTGATTAGATTTGCCCCAAGTCTATTTCGTGCCAAATCAGATTTTTTTTATTTCTTACTCAATATATCGAGGGAATGTCATATCGAGGGAATAGACTTGTTGCACGGTCGCAGTATCGCTCCTCCCCAACGCCACCAGTTATAGCGAGAAAACGTAGTCTACGAAGAGCCTTTGACATTGCAAAAATAGAATGTAAGGTTGACAAATAAAGCTATTGCTAAATCTCCTTTTGGAGAGCGTTTGAACTCGTTCTGAATCTATTATCTGCCTAGTGAGTAATCATTATGTACTTAAGACTAGCTCACCTCCTGTAAACAGGCTAAGTTTTCTGGCCCTAAATGGAAACAGGTCAATCTCATGGAAACAGGCCCTAAATTATTATATCTTTTGTTCTTTGCAGACTACGTAAAAAGTACCGCGCGTGCTCTATGCAAACGAGCAAGGTTGATCCGATTAGGGGGAGAAATTTTGATCCATAACAGTGTGAAAAATTAGATAGGTAGCAAAAATTTAAACGGATAAAAATTGTACCGGTAAGGGTAGACTTGCAATCATGAGCATCCTAAAGTTAGCCGGCTTGTGATCATTTTTCGTGACACCAATCAAACCGCAAGAGCTCCAAATCAAATGATTTGATTGGTTAACAAAAATGCTTCCTTGAAACGAGTAGTGTAAACGGGACAATGACGTAGGAACCGGTAAGTGCCCCCTGCCCCCTTTTCTTCGTGCCCATCCGCTTTTAAAACATTCCTACGCCCGTGAAACGGGAACTTAAGAACGTTTTTGGTCGAAGTAACACTATTATAAACCAGAGCATTTATGACAGACCTGCGAAAAAAGAAGCAAGAGAAGAAATGAATACATACGAATAGGCGTTCTGTTCGGTGATTAAATCTTTTCATGTTAGTAATTGACAAAGTTGGTTAAAGTCTTCTTTTAATTTACGCAAATTGTCGTTTGTTTCACAGCTAACTTCTTCTGTAGAACTACCACTAGGATATACGATCTGTGAAACAGAAACAAGATTTAAATCACAATGAAAGAGTGTATTTGCAATAAACAAAGTGTGCCAAGTGATGTTTGATAATGAATGTGCAAATTGTATAAATATGTATTTGAAAAAATAATTTTATTTAGTTACACTTTGGTCTGTAAACTGATAAAGATTTAATCCTTTCACCCCGGGAAGGGCCATATGGCCCATTGACAAACAATGCATAACGTTGTATTTTCAGGAGGTAAATGCGGGCAGAAAATCAAAAATTAACTTTAAGTTAAACATGACTCCTTGGAAGAGTAGCAAACAAGTCAATAAACCAAACAGTTTATTGTATGAAATAGCCCTTGGAAATGAGGCTGGGGGTGTCCGCTCCATTATTTGTCCGTTGTTTGGAGGTGTCCGCTCCAATGGAGGTTTCAAGGTATAGAGCAACTTCATCCTCTCAGTTCGACGGCAACCATTAATGACACATAGCAATACTGCAAAAACTTTCATGAAAAATTAATAAATATAAAATCTTTCAATACAAATTAAATTTTAGTCGATTTCGCAACAACCCTAAATTTTTTTTTTAATTTGACAAAATCATACATTTTTCAATAATGTCTTCCAATGGTTCCCATTCGTTTCTATCCTGATATAAGGAATGAAAACACGTGACTTCTGGCAGATGACAGATTTCAGATATAAGATACCATCAACACTAAAAAAAATCACTTGACAAACTGATAGCAAACCAAAGATCTAAGGATCTAGAAGCTTACAATTTATTGCAGTTGAAGCAGTAATCTTTATCAATGTTGATAAATAAAACATAATTAAATGATTTAAAGATAACGTTTTGGACGGAAATTAAAGTATATAGTTTGCAAAAAACTTACTTCAAATCTTTTCAAAAAATTCGAAACAGCCATTTTTGCAGATGATATTATCTGAACATCTTTATCTTCAATAACAGTTGTTGTGACGATATTCAGGGAAGCTGCAAAAAAGATAACAGAATAAAACACAACATAGATCTTCTTCAATTATTATTGGTACATCGTAAATTATAAATATTTGTAATTATAAAGTATAAATTGTAATTGCGAAAGTTGAGCATGCAGCATTTTTAATAGTTTTATGGATCAGTGTTAACATATTCTTAACATTGACAATGTTCTCAATTTGAAGTACCAGACGGCTCACAAAAATGTACCCACGTTTGGAAAGCCGCTATGGACGAAAGTTAGATTTTATAATTTTGTTTCTGCTACACGTTGATGTAAAAGACTTCAACTTTGGAGGCTCAAGAACGTTGATGTAAAAGGCTCAAGTACCTTGTTTGCCAAGCTCTAATAGGTATTTCAAAGAGCTGTGCTAAAAATAAAAGCCAAAGTTAACGGCTTGCTCAAAATCATAATGTAGTATTTTTAGCATTTGCAGCAGCATAAATCCTCTATATTAGAACGAATTTCCCAAGACAGATAAAGAAACAAAAAGGACGAGTACGTAAGGCCAACTTAACTTGGTTAGTTTGTCAAAGCGTTGAAAAACTGTCTTTATAAAACATCGATCAAGGTGATCAAAAACGTTCAAGTAAGAAAACAGAACGTGTAAATGTGCAAAACAAAATATTCCAGTTTAGCACAATTTAATATCATCACTCTATCCAAGCCAGTCATCGTAAAGACACTAAATGTAGCTTAGTATGAGTGAGCAGAATCAATGCAACTCTACATAAATAGTGTAAATAAGATGAAAATATTGAACGCAAAACTATCAACTATTTTACATCCAGATCTCGTAGCTCGTGAAACAAACTCAATTTGAAACTTCTCGAATAAAAAGGTCATTAATTTCTCCAGAGATTATTCCAAGATAAAATTACAAAACCACACACAGTTACAGTATTACAATGTAACTCTGACGACTGACATCATGAGCATAATCACATATCACTTTCATTGCAAATGCTCGTTTTTTAATTTGTTACGCCTTTCACCCTGTGTGATATTACGTGATATTATCAGCGTAAAAGGCACATTAATTCACATTAATTTCTGAAATCTCAACTTAAATTCATCTTTTGGGTTAGCTTTGTCTATGGTACTCCCTGAAGACTGAAACTAAGATAGGATTTGCCTATCAACTTGAAATTAATACGAGCGTGAAAGGTTGATGATGATGAAAAGTTGTCAAAAATACCGCACTGGGAAGCCCCAAAAATGTCCACATATTTCCAAAGCTGCTGTGGAGGAGCTTTAGTTTCATTAATCATATTTTTGCTTGAATTTGATGTAAGGATTTAAACTTAAATTTTGATACCTTGTTTGCCAAAATCTACCAAAAAATTACCGAATCAATACAATCGAAGTAAAGTTTATATTCCAATATTCAAATCATAATACAATATTTTTATCAGGGAAAATTTATTTTTGTAGTTTAAAAAAATCTTATTTTTGAAAATGTTTGGTCCTGCCATACTGCTCAGCAGGACCAGCAGGACCTTTGGCTTCGCCACTGGTAATGGTAGATATTTGAAAATTATCTGAGATACAAAAATAATTACCCAAATCTCAGCCTGGAGTTCCTCATAAAAATGGGCCTGACTGCAATGGAATTTTTACGATGTTCTGCAATTTTTGCGACAAATAAACTAAAGATAAAAGATTCATGTTGCTGAAATCTGCCGAAAATACTATATTATGTCTTTGAGAAAGTCATTCACGTTGGTTTCCTTTAGGATAGATCAGTGATTGCTTCGTAAAAACAAGGTACAAAGCTTCAAGTTGAAGCCTCTTACATCAAATTCAAACAAAATTATCATAACTAAAAATCGTCCATATCTGTTTTGGAAACAACTCTTTAGGTCATTCAGTACCTACTTGCAAATCACTCCTAAAAACAGCGCATATTCAAAAAAAAATTAAAATATTAAAGATTCAAAAAATGTTTATAAAACATCCATCAGTTTTGCATAAAATTGCTAGATAGCATTATGAAAAGCTAAAAAAAATCCATCAATAAACCTAAACAATAATTAAGAAACCAGCAATTAAACAATAACAGTAACAGTTCGTGAAATTTGGAACTGTATTTTTATATTTGTTTACCATATGAGTAGATATTCGCTGAAGCATGATTTAAGATTACAAAAACATTATTTTGACACGGTGTGAAGTAAAAATAAACTTGTTTCTGGAGCGTCAAATATTACATTTTTAATTAAAAAGTAGAATGTTATTTGTATATTTTTCTTGCGATAGTTAAGATAACTTTGAGACAACACCGGTTTAAAATATGAACAAGAAATTAAAAGAGTAGGTTAGATAAATCCAGATAAATATATTTTTCTAGTTTTGTTACTTAGTAAAAGCAGGCCTGGCCATACAATTTTTAGCAGGCGAGCACTGAATTGCTCTATTGTTGCTGTTCAGGGGAGCTTTATCACATGGATTTACTGAAAACAATATGAAAGGAACTTTGAGATGAAAAATTAGATCTTTTAGGAAAGCAACTATCTTGCAGCATTTGAGGGGGTCTTGAGGGGGGCGAGAGCCATAGATCTCCTCAAACAGACAGGCCTGTAAAAAATATGGCACATTCACATTTATTAATAAAGTAATATTTATTTATTTATTTAAATAAATCGGTCCCTTCCACCCCAAAAGATTGTGAAAGTGCTGAATCAGCGTTGAAACGAAAAAGATGAAATGACAATTTCGGCCACCACATTTCGCAAAGTAGCAAAATATGTTTCAAACGCAAAATATGTTTCAAACGCAAGTGTAGATAGCGTTACGGTTATGTATCGAGCTGATATTATAATGGTAGACATGTCCACCAAAACAGTAACATACTTACATTTTATTAGTTTAGAGCATATCTCAACGACAAAGTTTAGCTTTTCTTTGTTTTTTTCCCAAGCAGCCCTTTGCATGCAACATCGATAGGCCTTTGTATAGTTGTGTAATGCCTGAGAAAAAAGGCATAGTTTTATTTTTCATGGTTACGATTAAATTTCAATGAACAATATCTGATCATGAAATCTGTATTGCAGGTATACTAAATACTGAGACTTAAAAATAATAAACACAAGTGAACAATACAGGTGCTATAATTTGTGGTTTACAAAAAACAAGCATTTGAAAAATAGTTAGGTGTGAAATCGTTTTTAAATTTCGAAAGCAACGCACGTTTTGATCGGAAGGAGTTGCAATAATTGCAAAAGGCTGTTTCCATTACCAGAAGGCAGTCGCAATGAAACGATTGCAAGCAGTCACAAGATGTCACAAGCTTTTGAATAACGTGTTTTCGTATAATCACAATGCATCCAAAAAAATTATCCTTTTCCTTGCGATTGCTTAGGACTCTTTGTGAATATATGGAAACAAGGCTGTGCACAGCATTACAAAGGTAGAAGACGAGAAGGGAGGAGGAAAGGAAACAACGTTTTACTAATTTCAAACAACGTCACACGGATGCAAGAAAAGTAATCTGAATTATCTGTGTCAATATATGTTTATCTCCTTAATCCTAAAGTTTGGGAATCAGTACGCCTTTTTTGCTACTCCCACGCAGAAGTCGCAGGTGAAAAACACCTAAAATTACATTTTGAAATGTACCACATTATGTGGTAATAATTTCGCGATTACAACATCCAAGAGTCCAAATTACTGAGCTAGCCTCAGAGTCCAGAGAAACGATTAACCTTGGTTAGAAATTTCATGTCTTAAACCATCCTCAATTGATATAGTCATATCATATCAACAAAATACAATTTGTAAGTTACATTCTAACGCTATTCAATTTTTCCAAAGTTTCCTATTGCAATACATATAAAATCTGCACACAAACAAGCTTGCCGGCAAAAAGTTATATCTCATTGAAGATATTTCTGTCATAACCAGGGATTGATAATTATTTCATAAAACTTCCCAGTAGAGATTTAAGTAGAAAATATTATCCTGCCTCAAATATAACCTCAACTTTCAAAACCTTTCCCCGCCTTGAGGTCGTGGAACCGTGATATTTTCCGGACTCTGCAAACATCCAACAAGTACGTAAGATTTAAACGTAGATGTAAATGTAAACAATTTAATTTTAAAAGTTTTGATGAATTTGTTTTTGAATTCGTTTAGCTTATCGGATTACCTTTCAAAGAAGTTAATTCCTGTTTTTCAAAGTGCCCTCCCAAAGACTACTAACTATGTCTAATTACAACGAAAATTAAATATTAAAAACAATCAAACCTATATTCCCAATATACATCTAAATACCTAAAAAGCTATAATTATAATAAAATGAAATAAATCAAAGGCGATAAAATCCACACATCTATATGATTTTACAATAAAATCTTAAATAAGGAATTGGATCTACACGTAAATTGAAAAAAATCTAGCCAGCAGAAAGATGGAAATTTCCGATGTCAATATGAGCAAATATGTTTGCCTAATAAAAATACAAGACAAACTGTACTAAAATAATGTACTCAAAAATTGCTTCATCAACGTTGGAATTAAATAAAGTTCAGCATTGTGCTAAAGATGGTAGAACAAATTTATCTCAAAATTTATCACGTTTTTGTTTTAGAATCAGTATAGAATGGCTAATGTGTCGCAAATCAAACGGAAAGAATCTGTCGCAAAAAGCCTCGATAACATTTATCCCTGTCATCTTTATTATGATGACAGGGAGAGATTTTGCATAAAAAATTCAAAATATTGCGCAAATGTCGAGGGAAAACAGATTGTCTAACCTACGAAATGTTGTTCATTAAAGTTTTGAAGCCAAAATTGAACAAGCAGTCAGATTCCATCGCCGCCAAATTGTTCACTTAGTATTTTTGGCGCCAATCATCTGAACCACCAAAACTCTCACCACGTGATCTTTGTTATGATCAGTAGAAACATCCGGTTAATCTATATCTCACGAGAATCAAATTTATAAAAAATACAAATAAAAACTGGCAAAAAACCTTTTCTTTGCTCTCTGATACGTCAGAATGAGAATGCAAATCTCCGTAAAGAAGCCAAACTTCTGCGCTATTTGTAATCTGGAAAAAACGAAAATTTTATTTTAAAATTACATCTTTTCAATCCACCTTTTCCTGTTAAGAAATTTATCAAAATATTTCATTTTTGAATCCTGGAAACAAAGTTTAATTTGAGAAACAGTTTTTGCATTTCTACATACTTTTTTCAAAGTTACACTTCAGCTATACAAAGAAAAATTTGTTTGTTAGACAAGTTCTTGTCCTAATTTTTTCTTGTAAATTTCAAATGATTACAACACTACAATTTTGACAAAATGCAGTCAGAAATGCAAAAATTTGATTCTCATACTAAATTTTGTTTGCAGAATCTATTTGAAGAATCAAAAATGCAATATCGCAAAATATTCACAAATTGCCATAATAGCAGCCCTATTTCGAAAAGGTGAATTGATTTGAAAAGCTGGAGTTATCCTCTGCTTTGTGAAAATTTAATAACAAAAATGTTGCCTGTCTGTTAGGAATATATCTGGACGACGAAAAATTAAAACTCATACCTGTGAAACAATTTTTCCAAATAACTCTTTTACTTTTTGTAACAAAGCTGATGCTGAAAAGAATATTCAAGCAATTACATATTGTATATAATTGTTAAACAATTTTCATGAAAATACAATTTTTATTGAAAAGAAATACATAGCAGCAGAAAATAATATTATCACCGGGTGACATTAAAAAACAATCTTGGTTTGCAGGGAAATGGCTTGAAATTTATGAGAATATAAATTTCAAAAATTGCATATAAAACTATGTCCGAAGGGCAAACTTGGAGTTTGGGACATCATCCAGTCGTCTGCAATTACGGTTACATGGAAAAGACTGGAATATAAAACAGCCCTCATCTGTGAGCTTTCAAGTCAATTGAAAACTATAATTTGTTTCCACAAGTCCACATTTTGACATTAAAACAACCTCCTTGCTTTAATATCGACCTGGGGAGTTTGAGTAGTGAATCTTTTCAAATTTAAACTCCCAAAGCGCCACTAAAGCAAGCAGGTTGTTTCGATGTCAAAATTTAGGTTAAAAATAATAATTTTTGAAAGTTCATGTTTTAGACAGGTAAATGAGGTGGTATCCCAAACTCCAAGTTTGACCTTCAAATGACTGGATGATTTCTCTTGATGACTCGAAGGTTTCCCTTCAGACGTCGTTTTTTGCACAATTTGAGATTATTAGTTTTTTGGGTAATCCGACATTACAAATTAATAGTATTGACCTAAAATATTTATAAATCAAGTTGCCATATTCATTTTTTAAAAGCACTCATCATCAATCTTTCTGTTTGTTGTTGTCCGACTGAAAATGACGAAAACTTCTCAAAAATGCCGCCTATCACTAAGTACAATATTTTTTCAAAAGAACTAAAGCTGGACAAAGTACTGAAGGTTCCCCAGGTTTTCCACGATTTCAGTACTGGAAGTTTCTCACGAGTTTTTTCAACAAAACAAGCACATGTATTAAAAGATCGAAATTGAAAAGGCATTTTAATCAGAACACGGAATAAGAATTTTCCTGCAACTTCAGATGCAACTTTTTTCTTTCAAAACAGAACTAACAGCAGTAACTTTGTAAAATTGCATGACGTAACTATGAGAAATGAAAGACCTGTCAAATCCAGTGGTTTCTAATATCACAGTACTGAATTATTCTTAGCTTTTTGACATGTACTGAATGTTCTCAACACTATGGTCTCTTATAACTTGGTTTCTCAGGTAAAAATTTATAGTTGTCAAAAAAACTGTGTTGTAAATAATTTAATGACAGTTGCGGAGAAAGGGGACGACTTATATACCATTTTAGTTGGCTTAGTCAACCCTTTTGCCAGTCAATTCGTTACTATTTTTGCAGCCGAGCAGATTGTCTCCGAAGAGCATTTTTCCTCTCCTCCTCCGAGTCAATCTCCGTCCCTGGTTACTGATAAATGATTGCGCAGAAAACACTGCTAAGATGTTAAAATATTGCTGATTATGAATAAATTTCAATTAAATTATTACATGCTTTCTACATACATGATATGTTTCAATTTTGATTTTTGTTAATTTGAAGAACATTCCAACGAGCCATACGATACTTATGAATGATAGAATCAAAAAGTGAAATAATTACAAATTGAATATAAAGATTTACCAGGTATACCATTTGCATCCTTAATATCTGAAGAAACGGCACGAACGATAATCCCCAAAACCTAAGACAGAGAAAACAAATCTCTAAAGTTTTGTTATTACCCGGGGGGGGGGGCAATTCTGAGTTTATTCATTATTACTCGGGGCAAAAGTAAAATTAATTTCCAAGAAGCAGTTCAGTTACTGACAGGAACAATTTTTCAAAAAGCAAATAATATCGTTTTAGTCAATATAACAATACAGTGCTCTTCGTGTTGAATAAGTTTTTTGCTTGCGAGAAAGCGACATTGCTTGTACATGTATGTGTTATACTTCATTAACACTTCTATGCATCCTTGGAAAAACAACACGGTCCATTGTTGAAGAACCTAAAACGAGATTTTTCAGAGAGTGAATGCATGGGGGAAATCTATGACCATTAAAATAAATATTTATCTCTTTCGAATAAAGTTTATTCGTTTAAAATAAATCTTTTAACCCTTTCACCCCGGACAGCGCCACATGGCCCATTGCCAAATAACGTAAAACATCATATTTCCAGGAGGTAAATACAGACCTAACTTTAAATTATTTTGAGATATTTAAATTAAATTTCTCTCTTGAATTAAGTTGGTTTGTAAGTACTACCACTTGCAAAATGAAATTTAGATCGGTTTTCCAGTTAACGGGGAATAAGTCCGGGCGTGGGTGGTAGGTTTGATAGAACCTTCTCAAATAAAAGACTCTATGATAATTAACTTGATAAAATTTTCTTAAATACCACTTCTTAAATGAGCCTCAGTCTACTCACTGTGGTCAGGGGCGAAGGATAATACCGGACGGATAATAAGAACGAAAATACGGACCACTATATATAACTATAAAAACAAAGGATAATAGCGAAGGATAATAGCGAAGGATAATAGCAAAGGATAATACGGACCACTTAGTCTCTGTTGACAAAAATCTAGAAAATCTTTCTACTGAGTCTGTGAAGAAGTCCACGACAACGTCTTACATCAACGAGTGGCGACAATGTATCACAATACTACTTTAGTCCAATACTATCTAGAAATTTCTTTTTATATTTCTGCAACAAACCTCAGTGTCGACTTCCTTTCTTTTCAGTTCTAATAAGTTGTTAAAAGCTCTAATTGTATCTTGAAATTCACCAATATCAACAGTAACCTACAGCAAATACAAAAAGTAATAAGACTCTATTTTACTGATAAAACATTGACACAATTTTCATAAAAAAACAGATGAAGGATATTTGTAACATTCACACACCAACAACAAAACATAGATAAAGCACCTGGAATTTTC
The DNA here is from genome assembly GCA_036873815.1 of Phacellophora camtschatica. Lineage (NCBI taxonomy): Eukaryota > Metazoa > Cnidaria > Scyphozoa > Semaeostomeae > Ulmaridae > Phacellophora > Phacellophora camtschatica. The sequence goes on along the minus strand of JAYJMH010072199.1, from coordinate 5,008 downwards.
CAAACCACTGACGTAATTTTTAAATTACGGGTATTTATTCATAATACTGAGTGTCCTACAAAAGTACACAGATTTATACAAACGTATTCCCACGGGCTTAGGCAAAAGAACGTTAAATATAGCCTTAAAATGACATTGAATAATAACTAAGTCAAATATCAGCAGAGGTTTAGGTCTCATAGGATATTACAATAGGTCAAGAAAGGCATATGGGTGGGTTGTATACTGATGTTTACATTTTAAGACAAAATCTACCGCTCTTGTTCCTGAACCCGTGTGGCTACGTGCATGTAAATTTGTATACCGGGTGCAACAGCCAGACGTGTTGTGTATGATGTTTTGGTGGCAAATATTGACTTTTGATGAGACAATTACCTTTGCATGATGCATATCAAAGACGGTTAATTATTAAATTTATTCTCTACTTTAGAATTACATGTCTGTCCTGTCCTGGGTAGTAGAAATTGTTCTGGTAGTGTAGTTTCTAGCAGTGGATAGTTAGGGTTAGTACAGTGAGGATCTTGCCCCTGAATGGATCAACGCGCACCCTGAATGAAGTTGTTTACAATAATTTACGGCCCCATTCCTCAAATCTCTTTACAAATGTCAGTAAAGCAACATTTCTGGCAAGAAGGAATTTTCTGGTTATTTTTTGTGGGCCCAGTCATTAATTTTTAAAAATATTTTACCTGTTGTTTTGGCAAAAATTGTCATTCAGTCAGAAATATTGGCTGAGAAATATGTCATTTATTCGGGCAGCCTCGCAATACATACCAAATAGTGATTCTCGCATACATACAAAAAATAGAGCGCTGATATTCAAAGAGGTTTGGTCCTACAAGCATCCAAGTTTCACTTTGGTAGAAAAGAACGGGGGCATTGCTGGCATGATGTTGCAACCCACTTAAACAATAGCCACCAGCCTAAGTTTTGGCTAGACCAAAGGGCAGTAAGGGAACGATATCAAAATATTAAAAAACTGTTTGAAAAGAGAAATGTAAAGGAAGAAAGAGTCAGATTTATGAGTGAGCTAGATTTAATTTTTAAAGATCAAATTTGCCTCTCACTGCAAACCAGAGCTTTCAATTTTTTGCTTTAGCCCTTGATGCACTATGTTGTGAGACTTTCTGAATTATGACATGTGCTGTTTGGTTCTTTGGAACATTTTCAAATGATATTAATGTCAGCAAGTTTTTTAAATCAAAATTGCTTTTCCATTTACAGCAAATTGTTGGTAAAAAATTGAAAAACTTCTACAAGCTATGAAGGCTATTTTGCACTTTCAAAATTGATATCTCAAGTATTTATTCACAAACAAAAATTATCTTTTAAAAACCAGAATTTTTTTGTTTTAGTAATTTATTTCGTGATATCATGTGTATGATGGATTTTAATTTGAAAAAATTATGTCGATATAGAAAACTGTTATTGATTTATTGATTTATTGATTCAAGTTATTTATAAAATCTTATTTAAATATTACGTAGTTTATAATTTTGTTGTTGTTTTTTTCATAAAAAGTCATTCATAAAGTTGAAAATATGTGTCTTTGCAATTATTCTTATGGTTTGAAATGGTCCATATAAGTCCACATGATATTTACATTGGAAATGTTAAAAGTCTTTAAAAAAATTGTATTTTGCCAACTGTGTGCAGATTAGTGTTTCTTGATAGCATGCAAAAACATAAAAAATACTTTCATCGTCCAAAACTTAAATTTGTTAGTTTTTAAAAATATTTAATATTTAAAAATTAAAAAAAAAATTAACTAAATGTCCTAAGATAATAATTTAATAAAACGTTTTTTAAAAGATACTAATATAATATTTATCAAATATGTAAGTTGTCCAATTCGGCTGAGTTTGCCATGTTTGTTTGTTTTGTTTTTTTTGCTGATGCTAACGAAGAGTTTAATTTCGTCGCGCCAAAAAATGCTGCGCATTGGTTCGTAGTCTTCTCATTCGTTTTTTCGTAAGCTCAAAACATTGACAACGCAACCCACTACGGGGCCGCGTTGGTACCCAGACTTCGTCGTCGTCGTAGTCGCGTTCATAGTCAAATCGTAAGCTCGTTGTGCGTGAAAATGACAAGTTTTTTGTCGTATTTTAGAAAGATAAGCTGAAGACTCAGAGAAGAAGAAAAAATTGGCTTAATTATAGGGAGTTAAGCTTATGAAGAACCTTTGACATTGCAAAAATAGAATGTAAGGTTTACAAATGAAGCTATTTCTCTTGCTAAATCGCCTTTTTGTGCATTTTCAAAACTTCCACTCGCACTTGAACCAGTTCTGAAACTAAACTTATATTGTTTTCAATTTCCCACACTCTATCTGTCAGCAACTCTGATAGCTGAATCCTGAAAAGTTACGTAGTGTTGATCACAGATACGCAATAACAATAAGTTAAATTAAAATTAATCATTATCGTTACTTACCAACAGAAAGTTCTCCCAAACCTGCCAACTTGCATGATTAGCTTTCAGTGCTTCTTTTAAAGCTTTGTAAGCTTTAGGTCTGAAAATTCGTAGAAATATTACGTATAAAAACGTTGATTACAAACTTTGATCTGAAAATTTATTCTGCCAATGGACGTTCATTCTGAAGTAAAATTCTGAAGAATTTTTGTGAAAACCAATCATACATAAAAATCCTTTCTAAAAACGTCTTGAGCATGATGTAAAATATGAAAAATGCTCAAACTTTGCTCTGGCATACAGAATTTCTACTTCTAAATACTAAAAGCTTATCGTCAATACAAAATGTCATGGATAATTGCATACTTTTGGTTTGTCCTGATGAAAACATTAGAAAGATTGGTCCAAGCTTCGTGATTCTATAAAAAAAAGAAAATGTGAATCATACAACAATTAAAGCATATGAAAGCAATGGAATTTTCAATGACGAAGCACACGACACAACAAATTTGATATTATTCATTAAGTGAGCGTTAAAATGTGAAAAACTAGCAATCATAAAATGTGCATTTTATAAATTTTGTTTAAGGCCATGAAAGTGCAGAAAAAAATATGATAAAAATCCAGAGGAGGAGAGGAATCAAAATATTTTGAGATACGGGGGGACGTGCCACTGATCAGTGTCTACTTTTCAGGATTTTACTCCAAGACAAGGTATACTTTTAAGCAGGGTATACGTTTGTATATTTCCTCTAAAAGAGAGTCTAGCTTTTTACATTTTCCTCAAAAACAGGGAATACACATATTCACAATTTTACTCCAAGACATAGTAAGGTTTTTAATGTGCTGGCAGCAGGCCTTCGTATGTAGCCAGGGCTATCCCCCCTCCCCCCCCCCCCCCACATACATCGTCGTAATGCAGCAACATCTAAAGCTAAATGTTTAGAGCTAAAATTAATGTTGTTTGTGAAACAGTTAATGTAAAATTTGTTGTTGTATGATTCATCAATTTTTTGTGTGAATGTTGCAAAGAACTACGAAAAGATGTTTCATGATACCAAGGTGTCAAAAAACGCTCCCTCGCAATGCCTTTTCAATATATTTATTTACACTTCCCACCCACTCAAGCAATCTCCCTGTTGTATGAAATTCTTATTTGAACTCAAACAAGTACAGTGCCAGGATTCTGTCATGAAAATAACCTTGGCTTGACGGAAGTACTTTTTATATATATATAAAGTAATACAACAATCCGACACTCAGACACAATTATAATTTCTTTAAAACAAATAAAGACTCATGGAAGTAAGATTTAAAATTGGATTAAATTACCGCTACACCGGAGCTCCGCAGGAATTAGAATTAAAAACATAGAAACAAAAACCTAAACTCACATCTGGTTCGATTGTCACATATCTTTGAAAGGCACGCTGTGCTACTTCAAGTTGTCCAGTTGCCATAGAAGCACAGCCAAGTGAAAACCAAACGGGAGGCTACGAAGAAATATCGTAACTTTTTCATTTTTAAATCTAATGTCAATTAAAAAGTAGTTGCTATCTAAATTTTAATTTTTTGGGACAGATATTAAAAGCAAACCCACTTATTTCAAGAACTATAAACTTGATGTTAAACTCTCTCAAATAAATACGAAATTTCGTCAACATTTATCCCCTGAAAATACGACGTTTTACGTTGTTTAGAAATGAACCATGATGCTGTTCCAGGGGGTAAACAAACTAAATATCATAAAAATCACTTACATTTGTGAAAAAATAAACAAACTGCTTCATAAAGCTATATTTTAATTTCTATTTTAAAATATTTATATGTTATATGTTATGATCAACGAATCAAACAGGTTGACTCAAAATAACGCAAACAGGTTCACTCTGATATGCTTATAAACTTTGAAAAAAGCATTTTTAAAATTGAAAAATTGAAAAAAAGGGACACTTTTTACCTGAAGTGCATTTATTTCAAGCGATTTCTGGAAATATGGTATGCACTGTGAAAGCTGAAAAAATTAAATTTAACTGTTATATTGTCTACATACCGTAAGAAAAGCTCATTGAACCAAACCAATCACTTAAATTAACAGCAAGCCAGATGGACTAAGTATTTCGAATAATGAACAAAATAGATTTAAAAAAACTTTAATATTTATTTTATCACAAATGATTTGTATATACATTATCTTATCAACTCAACATAAATTTTGCTCAATTATCCGTCACTTTCCAAAAAATATGAAGCTCTTTCATAACATTTATACACAGGCACGCCAAAATTGCACAGGCATTCCAAACAAAATACATAAGACATGGGACAGGCTCTTTGCTTGAGGTTTTGAACAATTTGGTTTTGAACAATTTTAACATTCCAATTTTAACCTTAAAATTCCAAACCCTACACCCTCCAGGCGGCACATCCCTAGTACCCATGTATAGATCCCCCTCAGAGATGTAGGACGCATTTGAATAGTGGGGGGGGGGGGGCACAAGGTTTGAAGGGCACTTTGGCCACACCCAGTTCTTTTATGACCACGCCCTAAACACCGCTCCCTCATTTCTGCTTGTAGGGATGATCTTTACATGAG
>JAYJMH010072188.1:0-11010 GCA_036873815.1 Phacellophora camtschatica | reverse complement strand
ACATCAGCCAATCTATTTGCAAACACCATAGTCATTCCATATATTTTCCCAATCTCTAAATATAAGCCCCATTTGTATGAACCCATCAATTTTCAATCACTATAGTCATTCCGTATCCAATATAATATAATATAAGTCCCCTGCTCCATCCCCAAATATTAAGCCCCATGTATAGGGCCACCGAAATATGCCTTCAAACTTATATATACGCAGTGCTTATAATCAGAGGTTTACTGAATTTTGTCAACAATTTTCGAATACATTTTTTGTCCTCAATTGATGTTGAGCCTAAATTTTATGGTTTTCCAAATGCTTGTGCCCTATGTTTCTGTCTTTTTTAGGAGAATCAGTGATATGGAGAGATTCAAATAAAATACCAGGAACATGGCATTTAAATTTGGCTACTAAAGAAGCCTGTTACTCCAAATGCAAAACTGATTCGCATACCTCTGCCACATGGAAATATTTATATGGTGTGTGCATGTGTGGTGATGCAAACAATCCTGCAGTGTCAGATACTAATTTCCAGTATACTACAGTTATTCCAGGTATTATTCCGCACCCAATTCCGCTAGTCGACATTATTGCAAATACAGTTTAGGATAATTTATGAAATTTATGAAATTACAGGTTTTTCCAAAAAAGAAAGAAATACATTTGTTATATTCTAGTGATCAAGATATTGCTTGTTATATTTTTTACTAGCTGCCATTTCATCATATGGTTCTGGGGCATCAGAGGCGGACATTGTGGAGTTCTACTTTGAGCATTTTTGCTGCTAATTTGTAAAATACTAGTCTACAAGTAGTTAAAAATATCCTTGTTAAAAAAAACAGTTTCAGCAGAAGTAAAAATATTCCACTATTGAATCATAAATGGGCCTCTGAGCCTCGTTATTCATGCATTTGCACTATAAAAGGCCCGCAAAGCTTTATTTCAACATTCATCGAATTTATTTTTAATGAAATAAAAATGAAGCTTAACTAAATGATAAAAAGAGTATGATTTATTTTATGGTAGCTATTTATGATTCAATACTGGAATATTTGCACTTCTGCTAGAACTGTTTTCTTGAACAATGGTGTTTTTAACTATGAGTTGACTAAAATTTCGCAAATTAGTAGTATAAATGCTCAAATTAGAAATGGGCATTTCCCCCAGCATGGGCGTTTTTGGAAAAAAAAAGGTGTGGTCCTTAAACAAATTCAGGGCCTCGCCCTCGAACCCCCCCCCCCCCCCTTCTCAGGCTCAGAGGCCCACTTCACGAGCCAAGCCCTGGGGCCAATGCCATCTCCCGGCTGCACTGTACATACAGTTTATCTAAAAAAAATAATGAAGTTGATTTTTCAAAATGTTTTTCGGAAAAATTTAGGATGCTTGCCTCCCCTACCAACATACACAAAATTGTGATATAAAAACAGGACCCCAAGTTATGTAAACCGGACCCTATGTCCCTGGGACCATGTATACCTTTAAGTACTGAATATAAAAAATAAACTTTTATAGCTGAGGAATATTTTTACTTGGTATTTTTTCAAGTCATTTTGAGAAATCACATTACTCCCTTACAATTACCCCCTTCCCTAGCATTGTTCTACCATTAACCATTAATAGCACAGACACAATTATAAGCAGGCAATATGTCCCATCACCAAAAAGTCAAGAAATCCTTGAACAAAATATTGCTAAACTATTTACTATCAAGCATTACAAAAAGAGGCAGCAAAAGTGACAAGCATGGCCTAGTGGTTAAGGCGCCTGACTCATAACCGCAAGGTCGTGGGTTTGAATCCCACCCAGATCATACTTGCTGCGAAAGTCTGAGGAGAGCTGCCAACTCTCTGTAATTCTAGGCAAATGCAAAAGGAATCACGAGGTCTGGTCACATCGAGAGGAAGGACCGGGTCGCCCTGAGGAATACATTATAAAATATAAATGTCAAAATATTAGAATAAATTGGGCAAAAGTGTGGTGAATTATTTAAGGCATTTTTGCTGATTTTGCAATTATTTTATGTTGGCTAGCAATATGTGACGTCATCATAATCTAAAACCTCTAAGGGGTCCATTCTGGAATCAAGATCTTTTCGATCTTCTAGTGCTATCCCTGCCACTCTAGTTTAGGGGTGTGTATTTTTAAATTTGTTTTTATGTATTTATTTCTTATTCATTTATTTCTTATTACTTGACGAATTGTGTAAAATTTTATCCTTTTATTTAAATTTTTAATTCGGTGGCAAATAAAACTAACTAACTAACTAAGGAGGAGTGGTTGCCCTAATTGCTCCCTCCTAGCGGCATGCATGCTTGGTTATATTTCTTTCCATTTAGTACTTTCAAGTGTGCCTCAAGGCTCAGTTAAAGCTCCTATTCTTCTCAATCTTGAGAAGAAAACCGCAAATCGACACAAATTAATACTCTTCTGCAAAGCAAACCACTGCCTTAACTGCCCCTTATACTCAATCTTAGAAAACAAATAGATGTACAATGGCAAATACGTGGAGTTAACATTGACAATAAACTCAGTATATATAAAATTTATTCAATTCTTTGCAAAGAAGCAGCTGCCTAACTAATATTTCTCAAAAAGGTAAAAATAATTCATTGGTTATAAATAAAGGAATCATTTTGCGAAGTCACGTTTCTATTTGGATTTCAATTAAATGCCACAGCTAAAGTCCAGCCTCCAAATGTTCGTTCTGAAATTCACGGCTGGTTGAAAATATTTCCTCACAAGAATCACATCAATAAAATTGAAAAGATTCAGTAATAAGTACAGTGTTCTTTGAAAGTCATAAATGAAGCTAACTGAAAATATTCAAAGAAATAAGCAGACTGAAAATAGAAAGAAAACTGTTTTCCAGAGATTAGTAAATGAATGAAAGCAGTAGTGTATACTTCTCAAACTGAATGCCATGCAAACAGTTCTGGATTTTGAAAATCGTTAAAATAACTGGAATGCAGCAAAAATGCAAAAATGATTTTACAATTATTTGTAAGAATAACTATCTTCGCCCTTTATCGTCACTCGCCCTTTATCGTCTATTTTGCGATAAAATCTGAGCAAAACCTTAAAGGTATGAATTGTTTGGGTATGGCAAGATGTTTTGTGTCTATTTATCTCGAATTTTTCTTTTAGCAAGTGCAGTGAAAGATTTTATTTAATCTTTCATACGAAGGCGGTAACTGGTGATCGGTGGCGATGATGGGTGAGAGGAGAAGAAACTTTCGCGTCTGGTAAAAACCGCGAAATGTTTGGAATTAAATATTGTGGCTCAATCAAATCAAGAGATCACAGAGGGATAAAATTTCGCGTGGTTATAATTTCGATATAAGGGCAGTAAAGAGACCACTTTTTAGGCTTGAGGTGCATGTGCGTACGTGTGGAGAAAATAATCACCGATGGCCTTTTCCAATTTATTTCGCTAGAATAAACTTTCGCGAATTGTAAATTTTTGTTAATTTAGCGGAAAAAACTTTTGCGGGTTTGCATCAAAACACGAGAACAACAAAAAGTTTCTTCCCTTAAAGCACCACAGGGTTTCATAGGTTGTGTTCCTCTTTATATCCACAACATCTTTTCATTATTAAATTATCATTTGTTATATTATTATCATAGTTCAAAGCAGTGTGTCTTCGCACGATCTAAAAAAAAAACGTGAAACACAAAATGTTGTAGTGAAGTTTTGTGGAAAAAATGCTTTCAGGATTTCTAGTTTCCAATAAATTAAAGCGAATACTTCACAAAATGACTTCATTTGCTTCTTTATATATTTTCCAGAGTGTTTACATGTGAATCTATCATTGTAAACGTATTTTAACGAAAATCAACGGTACCTTTTAGTATAGTAGATTTTTTTGAACATTGTACGCACAGAAACGTACATTTTCAGTTGTAAAAATATGTAGATCAATAAAATGTATACAATTATACATTATATTCTGTTCTGAAAGTTGGTATTAATTATTTTGGGGTTCGTAGGAAATTAAACTAGATTTTATATTAAACGCTAAATAAAGCGAGGAAAAAAATACAGCCATATTTAAATCTCATTTCGATTAGGCCAAAAATACATCAAGCGGACTGGTTCCCAAGACAAATCAAAACAACATTTTGCTTTGTACTTCATTCTGTTTCGAATCTCCCATGAGAATCTAAGCTTTATCTCACATTAATGAAAGTAACTTGCTTGCTTCTACCTGCTTAAACTTACACCTATTTCCTTGTCTTGAGCCACAAGTAATGGCTGACAAAATTAAAGTAACAATGAGAAATTGAAGCAGGTATCTGTAGACAAGCAGCGGAGGTAAATAAGTTTTACTAATGTGATTTTTAATTGCAACGAATAAAAAACTCAACTAATTTCTAATTAGACTCTTGAAGAGAAATTCTATCTACAAGAAGTGCATACATTTTACGTACAAACGACAAACAAACAAACTCTCGAAGATAACTCAACCTAATAGAGATCAACTTTACTCTTGAAATTATGCGTTTTTATTATTGTACTGATTCGATGTTCGAAATGATACTTATTTATCATTCCAGATTTTATCGGAAATAACGAATACATGGTCAACATTTTCAGCAACTTCTTGATTCGTGTACAATCCAGAAATATATACCAGCTCACTTCCAAAAATTCGTTGATAAACATACAATTGATAAAACGAAAGTGATAAACATACAATTTGTGTAGCTTCGACAAAATTTTATCACAATTAAAACGGTAAAGTTCATACATAAAGTTCATTCATTTAGCCAGTTATGTCAATTCAGGTTTAAGCAAACGAAAACATTTAACTGTGAACAACAAACATAAATGAAACTGTACTCACTAATGTTTATTTAGCTTCGTAAAGTTGAGCTATGAACTCGCGTCTTCGCTTGTCGTCTGCGTTTATCCCAATTTCCATAATTCCCTTGTGTCAGTGTTCTGCATGCATGAAAGAATTGTAATCATCAGCACATTCAAAGGAATGCTAATGAGGTTTTGGGTGAACTTTTATAAAAACAAAGAGGGCAATTGTTTTTCGTGAGGTCCCGGATAAATGAAAAGTAGAAAAACAATGTTTTTTGTGGTTGAGAGGGAATACATTTCGTTTTTGCATGTGTGTGCAGAAGCGAACATTTTTCAAAAGAATTTTAAGAAAAAGTTGAACAGAAATTACAAATGAACGCCATGACAACCTGGATAAAAACACCTTTAATAGCCAAAACCATCAAACCAAAACTCGTTTGTTAGAGAGTCTGAGATGTGAGTCATCAAATCAATAGAACAAATTAATCAATAAAAGTATAGAATCAAGAATTTTCAAAAGATGTTTTATAGCGTGGTAGTTTTGCATAAAGGACCGCATTATTCATTCTTATAAGCACATTAATACAAACGCAATTATTTCTCAAAATTCTAACCACCCATGGAGCCCCATTGGGGCTTTAGGGATATAGTATACAGGTTTCTTTTTATAAGAAAATTTGTACAAGAAACTCACTGATGAAATCCTGGACTTGTACAAGTCTCTCTCGGAAAAAACGGAAGAAAATGTCCAGTGAAATCCACACAAATTTAAGAGACTTTTACTAGAGAAGGAAATATTTCTAAGAAACTTTTGAAGTTTTTAGTGAAGTTTACATAATGCTGAATGATTTTAATGGAGTGGATATGATGTTAGATGATACAATATCACAAAGATGCAATGAACTATGGAGCAGCATTCCAGCTGCCATTAAAGCAGCAAAAAATGTGGATATTTTCAAAAATGAAATCAAACGAGTGAAAGATCTCGCATGTTCATGCAGATTATGTACGCCCTACATTCATAATATTGGCTACATTGCTTGATAAAAAAAGCTTTCGGAAATAATTTTTTTATCGCTGTTTTAACAAATTTTGTTTTCTCTTTAATCTTTCATCTTAAATATTGACAGTTTTACTTAAATATTGACAGTTTTAATTAAATATTGACAGTTTTACTTATTTTTAGATATAATATTTTTTATTGCATTGTAAAACGTGTTACATTGTAAAATCATATATTTGTACTAGACGTTTAGTGTTAATTAGCTAGTAATGCTATATCTGTTAACTAACATTAAATAAAGAAATGAAAACAAAAAACAAAAATGATTGATTCAGTGAAGGCGTTTTATCATGTACAATATATACCCAGTTTTTGTAATGTTGTTTTTGAAAAAGAGCAAAAAACAGAATCTTTTATATACAATTAAGAAATTTTCATAAATGGTCCAAAATTAAGAAACTTTCCCTAGTGGAGCCTTAGACAGTTTTCTTATAAAAAATAACATGTATCTGTGAGGAAAATGAAAGGGATATGGGATATGCCAGGCAAAAATTAAAAGGACTTGGGATTTGGTAGAAAAATATTATAATTTCATGTCTTGGAAATCGGAGTCCCATAGCTAATTACAGAAATAAACAAAAACATGGGCTGCACTGATCTGACATTGCCTTGTCTGTTGGCGCAGCGGTGCAGCGGTTACACGCTGAAAATTTCTAAAAATAGAATTAATAATTGCAGCAGCTAAAAATAGAATGGCTGTGGTGAGTTGAGTGCGTTATCGTATTTAACATGCCTAGCCCGCGAAAGTCTCGAGATGACTTGTTTCCAGCAGGGGACACGGGTTATAACCTTTCAGTTTCAGGCACATACATTTGCTATTCTTGCAAGGTATGGGTTTCTGCGCTTGGCGCAGAGGGGGCCCATCAGGGCGACCCCGGTCCTTCCATTCGATGTGACCATACCTCGTGATTCCTTTTGCCTTTGCCTGGAATTACGGAGAGTTAGCAGCTCTCCTCACATTTCGCAGCAAGTATGACCTTGGAGGGATTCGAACACACGACCTTGCGGTTATGAGTCGTGGCTGTGGTCAACTTATCTTGAAACGAGGCTGAGTTAAACAATTGAGAACAATGGGAATATTTGCTGACATGGTATTTTTCCTGAAACGAGGTGAATTCTTTTGATCAACTTTTTTTGTATGTATTTATCTTATCAGTCGTTTGTTTGCGTTCAGCAATTCAATTCAATAGCGACAAAGTGATTATTTGTGTGTTGACAGACTATCACATAAAGATAATAATAAAGACTATCATCGTTTACTTTCGTTATCATTGATGCCAAGTATCACAACCTCATTCCCAGCATGTTCAAAAGGAAAGGCCTAAGACCACCGGGTACGTAATTCGATTTTCTGAGTTTTTATTGGCTGGAACATGGAAGTAGAATCTTGTGTCTTCATTTCATTTCTTAATTGTATCTTGTATTTACAAAATTCCGTTTTTTTAATGATGCATTTTCAACAAAAACATTACAAAAACTCGGTATATATTGTACAAGATAAAAGTCTTCGCTGAATCAATCATCGAACACGATATCCATTCCATTAAATCATTAAAAATTTCAAAAGTTTCTTAGCAATTTTTCATTCACTAGTAAAAGTTTCATAAATTTTCATGGATTACACCAGTGAGTTTCTTATAAAAAGTTTCTTACAAGAAAACGTGCAACCATCCCTCGTTCCGTCAATAATTCGAATTAAGGTCAGAAAGACAGGAGGGCTGGCATACTAAGTCCCTATTTTTCTGCGATCTTTGATGACAGACTTGATGTAACTCATTATTACCTCGTAATTACTATGTTGATCCCAATTCCCCCTAACCTTACCCTAGGGATCCAATCATATGACGAAAAGACTGGACTTGACATACGTCAATTTTTTTGATTGAAAATTGACCTTTTCTCAATTCCGTAAACTTTTTTTTACAAAAAAGACTGCTAAATTAAACTTAATTATCGAAAATGCGATTAAATGCAGAAAATTTAATGACTATACGGCCACTGGAGCTCTTTTTATGACCAATAACTGTTCTAGTTTCCGTTTAAAATTTTTTTTCATGAAAATAAGGCCAGACTTGACAAACGTAAAATTAAGAGAGCTTTGGCCGTAAACGTTCTTGGTCATAATAGTCACGCGGTTTTTGCCCTTAGTCACATTTTCAATAAAGAATTTGAATTCAACAGCCTCCGGTAACGAAAAGTAAATAAAAAATGAAATTCGGGAAAGGTCTGTTAAAAGTAATTCCTGGTGAACGAAGGAATTCAGGCAGAAATCTTAAATCCAATTTTGAGTATGTTTGGTGACGAGTCTCCATTGTCCGAAGTGACGTCACATCTGTCAAAGAACGCTGGGAAACAAGGACTCAAATAATAATTCCAAGCAAGGGTATCTCTTCTCTTAAAAATATCCCTGTACAAGCAAGGCTATGCTAAAAGCCTGCCGTTCAGTTCCTCATGTACTGCAGCTAAGCAGCTCATTAACATACCAACAAGAATGCAGAGGTAACTGGAGGTGGAGAGTTTCCTTTCGTATTCCACCTACCATAAGCCGACGTGGTGTCACGATCGGAGTCACCATGATTGATTTGTCCATAATGACATTTTACTCATAAAAAGTCAATTTCCTGTCAATTTGTACGCGCTGAATATTTATCGAATACTCTAAAAAGCAGTATCTTCGGAAACTTGATACAAATTGGATGCAACTAAAAACATATTTTGACATCATAAATTAGAACTGAAGGTTATTCATGTCGCCGATTGACGTCAATAACAGAAATCACAGAAAGCTGTAGCACTTAATTCGTTTTCAAATAGTTAATTTTGAATAAAAACGGAAATCATAGTTTCCATTAAAACATCACTATGGTTACGGGGACTTGCCAAAGGTAGTTTCAGCCCACTCTTCACAGCAACGAGGGCAAATCTAATTGTTGCAACTTCGAAAACAAGGAGCAAGTTAGCTTTCCGCGCTTTTGAGGTCGGTAAAGTGCAGCGCTAGAAAATGCTTTTGGCGGTGTCAGGAGGCATATTGTATTCGCTTGCTGCCACGGTAAAAGAGAGACAGTTTCTACTACCTCAAAATCGCTGACCAACAGTGCCGGAAAATTCAAAAACTGCTGAGTGGACTGACCGTTTTTGATGCGTAGAGGACGTTTACACTCTCCAGAAAGCCACACCCCTTTGGTCTGTAAATAAGTGTAAGTGTTTAACACTGGGGTGAGGGTAAGTGCCAGAAATTGCCTAGAGATATTAGTAGCGCCCAGGGACGCCGGAGCGATGATAGGGCATGGGGGGCGACTAGGATTGTAAGGGCAATCGAGCTGAAAAAATTGAGGGGTTCGGTGGTACTTCCCCGGGAACCTTTTTGTTGCCACGCCCTTTAGATTGGCTTGAAGTGCTATTAAAAATTTTTCAACGAATATTAATCTTGTTCTTTTACGAAATTTTTTGGCAATTTCTCCACACGTTCTCATTCGGAATCGCATATTGCTTATTTTGAAGTTGCAATTGCCAGTCAGTAGCATAAGAATCGAACACCTTTTGGCCTGACTTCCCTGATCCATACATTCTCATTCCGCTCTCATAAGAGTACATATAAAAACATATGAAAACCATCAGCATATCTTCTTCGTTAAAAGGGCACTTTTGCCCCCCCTTGCCTTCCTTGGGAAAGGGCAGGAGAGGCGCTTGCCCCCCTGCGCCCCCCTCTCCGGCGTTCCTGGTAGCGCCCATATCCCTTTTGAAAAGATTGGAAAGAAAGATAACGTTTTTGGGTTAGGTCTACTTACTAACATTTTTACAATAAAGAAAAAGTATATCAAGAATTAGTTGTATTGCTCTGAAGAATAGATTTCACACTTTTAACAAAACCAAGCATATCACAATAAACAAAACCACGAAGAAATGTTATCTGAATTTATTTTAATTTGGTTGAGTGCATCCGAAGGTGTGAAATAAAATTGCTTGCAAAAGAAATTGCATTGTGATGGTATGTGCGAGAGGTGAACCTTTTGTTTTACGAAATAATTTTACACTGTCGAAATATCCACATAAAAGTGTTCCAACAACTCTCGCTCAGATGTTTACGAGTAAGAAAGGCTGATTGATGTGTCTTATCTTTAACAGCAATCAATTCTTTTTATCAAAAGAGAAAGGACCAGTAGCAAATCTTACTAATTTGAATATTTTACTGAAAAGAATATGACCGAGAAAATGAAACCAAACTCATTAAACTCATTAAAATATGTATATTAAAAAATATTGATTTGTTGGAAAGATGTAACAAAACCAATCAGGAAATCAGAAAGCTGCAAGCAATTCCAGATTTGCATTTTTCAACAAGAACAGACTCTCTTAAAAGGAAATGCCACAAAACTAATATTATCTTTTGTGAAAGCCGCCTTAAAATTATTGTTTTTCAAGTTTCGATACCTTATCTGGTTTCAGAGTTACATCTTGCAAAGTTTGAAGATAAGGATGTTAATTGAGCGTGAGTTATCAGCAGGACCCAATCCAAACTGAAGTGTTTCATATCAATCATCGCCATTTTAATTGGAAATGGAAAATAAATGACAAACAAATGAATTTTACTTGAATGGGGAGTAAGGGGCATATAATAAAACGTTGTTTGCAACGTTGTTTTATCAACAACCCCTAAATTGTCCTTGGCTATTTTTGATAGTATTTATTGCAAATACTTCAATGTTAGAAATTTTCGCGGGCAGAAAAGTTCGCGGTTTCGCAGTTTTTCCGTCAAATCGCAAAATAGAACTTTTGTTTACAAAAATGAGTCATATTTTTCTTCCCTCTGAGCATTCCATGTACACCCTTTATATTGGGAATTTCATTAATGTTTTAAAAAGAATCAAAGTTTTAAAAGACTGAAAGTTGACAAAAGGACAGAGAGAAGACACTTGACGGATGAAAAATACCCCCCCCCCGTCTTTTCTAGGAGCCAAACGATCAGAAGATGGAATGGGATGTTCATTTTTCCAAGATTTTCTTCCCACAAGGATCAATACTTGGACCTTTAATATTTCTTTTATATGTTAATGATATGCCAAGCGCCATGAATTGCGAAATATTATTATACGCGGATGATACTTGTCTTATCTTCAGCGACAAAAATGCAAACCAAATTGAAGAA
>JAYJMH010072177.1:0-11011 GCA_036873815.1 Phacellophora camtschatica | reverse complement strand
TATAATATAATATAATATAATATAATTTGTTATAATTGTTTTGTTGGGTCAAAAATAAAATAAATTTTCATAGCTTGATATAGAGTCCCTTCCCCCTTTACCGTCTATTTATCGATACAGTCACAGAATCTGAACAAAATTCTGAGTTATTTGGAGCCATAAATGTTGTGAAATATTTTATTTTATGTTTTATGTATACGAAGGTGGTAACGGACAATCGGTGGCGATGATGGGAATATTTCATTAACATTCAAAATAACAAACCTTGTTAAGAAAAGTTTTTTAACACCTGATAATGCAGCAATCTTAAGAAAAGTTTTTTAATACCTGATAATGCAGCAATCTCGATTCTGGCAGCAAATTGTATCTAATGATGCCATGAAAATGAGTTGAAACTAAAACACGAGGGCATTTTGGACCTTGATCAATCCAATGAAGCAACACAGAAGTCAACAAAGAAAGGCCATCATTCTAAACATAAATTCAAATAAAAACATTGACATCGATACTCAAGCATAGTCATGCAGCGGAATAAAATAATTTCGAAATAACAAACATCATTCTAGAACTAGAATGGCAACATTTCGAGAACATTTCTAACCCTTTCTAACTGAAATTGGCTCAGCCAAATAATTTCGCAGCAAACTGCATCTTTGAAAAAACTAGAATATACTCAACCTACAAATATAATAACCTAGAGGTTGAAATTTTGCATCTTTATGAAAAAATTTACTTCAATGAATAAAATTGCTCTGAAAATTTGTAAGTGTGAAATTTTAGCAGTTGTTAAGTAATCAACTCAGCTCATCTTTCTTCTAGATTTCTATTCCCAACTATTTTTTCTAAAGGTGTCGAATAAGAACCTTATCGTCAAGCTCGTGCCCCGGGACAATTTTTTTTTGT
Source organism: Phacellophora camtschatica (assembly GCA_036873815.1). Classification (NCBI taxonomy): domain Eukaryota; kingdom Metazoa; phylum Cnidaria; class Scyphozoa; order Semaeostomeae; family Ulmaridae; genus Phacellophora; species Phacellophora camtschatica. Next base: position 10,108 of record JAYJMH010072177.1, on the reverse strand, counting down.
TGGATGTCCTTACTTGGCAACATTTCAAATCTAAATTGGCGATATATGCAGTTTTAGAATAGACAACAATAAAGAAGATTAGAATTTTTCCCAGAATTATCCTCATTTTGTTTTATAATATGATAATGGTTTTCCGCATTTGTTCTATAATTTTATTATGTTTTCATAAAATATAAGATTCTTCGAGAAATGATCTCTTTTAATTCAATTCAATGCAAAATTTTAATAAAAAAATTTCCCATTAAACTTCAAGGAATGCATATTTAAAATACCAACTACAAAATTCGCGAGCCACAAACATTTGTGGTCAAATATAACAAACAGGAACAATAAAAAGAAAAAATTCCAAATAATTTGTTATGAGAACGCCTCTATCAAAATATCAAAATTAATTAATAAATTTACCACTAATTGATAAAGTGTTGTAAAGAATTTCACAAGTAGTACTCTGAGCTATTTGTAAAAGACAAGGAATCTATAAAACTATGAATCCTTCCCCGGGGAATCTGCAAAAGGAGGAATCTCGTAAATATAACAGGGTATTTTATTTTGTTTCATCAGTATCAAACAACTAATAAATCAATAAATCATCAATCATTATCAATAAGCAGTCATAATCATTCAATCAATCATAATCAATCAATTAATCAGCAAACATAGTCAACCAATCAATTAATAAATCAATAAATCAGCAATCATTATCAATAAGCAATCATAATCATTCAATCAATCATAATCAATCAATTAATCAGCAAAAATAGTCAACCAATCAATTAATAAATCAATGAATCAGCAAACATAATGGATGAATAAACTGATAAACCAATGAATCGAGTGATTCTCATCTCACCGATGAGGTTCCTTTACCAAATTCATCGACAAGTATCAAAGATTTTTTAGATGCTCCATGAACTGCGGCAGATATCTAAAATGGTGGAAAATTCAAATTCAAGACCGGTAAAACATTATGTCTCTCTGAAAACATAGTATGATCAAAGCCTGAATATATAAATAACGGGCCTTCGTCGTACAATTTCATTTCTTTTTGGGGTATTTCTTTCCTTATGAAGCTCCTTTGAGCTTCAGTGTCATTTTAATACATTGACGGGATCGGGCTCTTATCTTGAATAAAACCATTCTTAGAAACAGGTCATATAGTACAAGTAAACTTTTGCCACAAATCTTGGAACACTATGTGAAAGATGAATTGTTACGAAGAAAACAGCATTGTTATTATAGAGGGAGGAACTTATGTGGTAAATATGGGAAGGAACGTTTTTGGATTCGTTCATAAAAATTCTGAGGTGTTCCAAAATTCCAAAGATTTTTGGCAAGCATTGGTTGTGGAAATATATATTGCTTTTATCATGTGATAATTGAAATTAAATGCATATGTTTTTCTTCTCCACTTTTTTTAATTCTTCACATATATATATTTGAGAAGTACCAATTTCAACTAACTTGATTCAAATCAATCATGAATGTTGACAAAGGTGTTGAAACAGTTTCCTTCGCATGGATCCGCGTGAACAAACGATCTGAGATTCCAATCAAAGCTTCTTCTGCAGGGATGAAACTTCCAATTTGGGCAAGAAATACGACAAGACCAATCTAAAATAAAAACATTTTCAGAACATGAAATGCGAAAGAAAATATGACAAAAAAATGAAAAACCACATTGCGTGCTAAAAGACCTAGTTATAAAGTTGAAAGCTTCTTATGACGAATGTGTTTGACATATCAAAATATGATCAATGATATTCTTTCATGGTTGAATTAAACATCACTATGCTATGTTGCTTTCCATTATTGGTACATTTATTCCTGAAGCAACCGACTCTTATGCTTAAATTTACATTCAAGTCAAAACCGAAACCATAACTTTAGCTGTTATTTGGTTATTTATGGTTATTTTTTTAGTTATGAAAGAAATGTGTCAAGAAATAATTTTTCCAAGCTGAGCATTTTTTAATGGAAATGGGAAAGAAAAAGCTAATTAAATTAACAAAGTCATTAACTAAAAATATCGAAAAAAAATGTTAACCCAATCACCTGTTTTAAATAAATACTTTTACCACTTGCGTTAGGCCCAGTGATGATTTTAATTCTTCCCTTTTCTGCTTCAATGTCGAAATCATTTGGAACAAATTGACTTGTACACAGCTCCTGGATTGGGTGCCTACAAAATAGGTTGCATCACACCCCAAGAAGGGGCAAATGGCCCATTGATAAACAACGTAAAATGTCATATTTCCAGGAGATAGATTAAGAACAAAACATAATGCCAATGTCAAATATTTCAAAATAATTTGATGTGCTACCCCCTTTGCAAAACGAAACTTAGATAGGATTTGCCTGATAACTTGAAATAAATCCGGGTGTGAAATGATTCAATGGTTACAATCTATAGAAAGGTATTGCAATGTTATTTAATGATAAGAGTAAGAAATTATGCCGTCTACGACAGACGTACTTTGCATACTGAAAAAAGAAACGTTGTAAAAATCATGTTTATTTGACAGCACATAGTAGCAGCCTAAAAAATCTGACATCAAGTAGCAATTTTTAATGAAATAGGCAAGAAACCAGATGGCCCAAAAACAATATCCCACGCATGTTTGCAAGGCTGCTATGGAGGAGCTTTACTTTTGATAATTTTGTTTATACTTGACATTGATGCAAGAGGCTTCAACTTAAAATTTGATACCTTTTTAGTCAAAATCAACAAAGTAATCCATGAGCTATACTAAAAGAAAGCCAACGTTAATGGCTTTCTCAGGACCATAACGTGGTATTATTAGCAGATTTCAGCAGCAGAAGTCTTCTATTTTTGGTTTTATTGAGTATAATTTAGTACTTTTTGGGTAGATTTTGACAAACAAGGCATCAAACTAGATTTATTAACAACAAGGAACAAAAGAACAGGGATCTTATGGAGTGAGACTAGCTTCTAAAGCTCCTCCACAGCAGCTTTGCAAACGTGGCAACTCGATATTGTTTTGAGCCACCTTATCCGGTGTTTTTTATAAATACACAGCAACCGACCTCCCTCCTTTTATGTTTATAACTGGATCATCTGAAAGTTCTGGTTGAACATAGTTTCCTTCCCGTGCTGCGGTTGCTAATGCTAACAAGCTAAAAATACAAGTACATAACTACAAAATAAATAATGATTGTTCGTATTTAACATTGGAAATATATATTAAATTGTGGACATACTTTGCCTATATATTTGCAAACATTTTCAAAGTATTCCAAATTGCACGAGTCAAATTAGAAAATACTCCTTGATAGTTTTAAATTCTTTTATGTTTCGTTATAGGATTGCTCTGAAAAGCCCTGTATACCAGAGCCAAATGTGAGCATATAATCGATCACCTAGCATTGTTTTTAGTCACTTCTGTAATTTCTGTCATAGCTTCTATAAAAACTTTTTTTAAATTAAATTTAACTGTAAAGCCTTTTCACAAATTTCATTTCTTGCTAGAGGTGCTGCAAGTTCGAATTGATAAAAATGATAAACTAAGTATCAAGGAAAAAACAATTTTACTTATATTAGAGGTTCGTATCAACTCAAACGAATCAAGAAAATAGCATTTAATGCAATTGCAAACATTTTGATAACATACCAATCAATTTCAGCTGCCAATTCAACTATATTCAACAACAGTTGCGTGTTTTCTAAAATAACACCTTGGAGTCTGTACATGATTGCAGTTTCATGGTCTGTAAAAATAGTAAATTTTAAGTTTTAGGGTGAATGAAATTTCAATAAAAAAAAGAAAATGAGAGGACAAGAAAATAAAAATACCATAAACTGCTGTTCTTTAATGTATTACATGACTTCATTTCCTGAAACGCTTTTTGAAAATAAAATTAGAAATAAACGTTTGGACCGTAAAAGCGCCATTATTCCCCCCGAAGCTCATTTAATTTTGGAGGTCCTAGAGGGGGCTTATTTTCTGTTTCATATTTTACGACTCTCTTATGAGTGAGTAATCATCGAATTCATGCATTTGACGATATTAGTCTTTCTCTTAAGAAGTTGGGGGCTAAATAGAAAGGGGGGATTCTTTAAAATTATTGTTGTGAAAGGGGCCAATTAGAGAAGGGCTTAATAGAGATGGGGCTAAATAAAGCCTTTACGGTATCTAAAAACTTCTTATTGTGTCAATAAATACGATAAATTATTTGCATGTTTGCATAAATTTGCATAACTTTTAAACACTTACCAAAGATTAAACTTTGCGTGTCCCCGAGTAATTGATCAAGTTCTATAAAGATAAATTATCTATGAAACTTTCTAACTTTCTATTACTGCTTTATTTGAGGAACCAATCCTGAATTATCTAAACAAATACAATAAAAAAAAGTTGATTTGAGAAATTGATTTTTCAGATTGAGGCTCATTATTTACAAATATTTTCCCATTGTTCTTCAGAGAAAATGAGTCTCTAGATGTCTTTTACCAGTGGTTTCCTAAATACGGAGGGGGGGGGGGTGTAAAACAAAGGTTTGTGCTATTTATCTATTTTTCTATTATTGTAAACAACACACATTTTGAGACAATTTCTATCTGTTATTAAAGAATTGATTGTTTACATTTTGTTATTCATAAATTCAAGAATTTATCACATTTTTCGCGTTGCTTCGTAAAGACCCGTACATACTGTTCACTTCATAAATGTATAGATATTTCCGATTCGGGTGCTTGTTCTGTGTATATGGTCAACTAAAAAATCGCATATGACTGTATGCCTAAATATAAGAATATATAAGTATGATTTAGTACTTTAAGTTCACCACTGCGCTCTCTTAAACAAGAAGATTCTTTCAACTTACGACCTTTGTCAGGTTGAATTTCATAAAGTAGATTTTTATGTGCGGGTTTTTAACTAAAATATAAAATAAAATATAGTATAACTAAATAATCATACTGTATAACTAAATGACTGTTTGTAACGTCTATATCTAACTACCTCTCGTTCCAGCTGTCTTGTAATGAACTACATCATCTGAAAAGAACTGAAAATATATGTTCAATCAAACTCAAAATGAAACTATAAAAACAGAGATATCTAAAGAAGAAACCACAGAAAGGTGTTTGAAACACGGTGTTTCAGGAATTCTCTGGCCTCTTTTACCCCCGGAAAGGGCCTACGGTCCATTGACAGACATCGTAAAACGGCGTTTGAGAGAAAAGGATAAGGAAAGAGTGAGAGCTATAAACAACAGACAAGTCACATGTTTCATCATGGTTGTTTCTTATCTTAGTACTATTCAATTTTAAATTACTTTTTTTGTTGGCTACCCAGGCTATAGGGTAATCTGCCTTCCATAACAACTAATATTGTGCAATCATTTTAGCATTAATATACGATTTTCTCAATAACTTACTTAATTTTCATATTTAATCTAAAACATGCCAAAGGTAAAGTAAGAAATATCATTTATAAAATATTATTATGTTTAATGCTTGAAGAGGCAAAATGTTTTGCAGTACGTAGGTTTTAAATTGTTCTTCGTGACTGAAAATACAGAAAAGACACATCTGATATTTTCTAAATATAAATACAGTGACATCTTATTCATAGTAATTCACACTGTTTTCTGGTGGCCTAGTAAATCAGCAAACATCTCACCTTTTTGAGAAACCCGGTACATAACGTTACATAGAGAGCAAAACTAATTTCAAAGCAATGCATACCACAAATTCCAAGCCATCAATTTCAAAATTTTGTTCCTCTTTCATCTTTTCTGTGACAGGAACAGCCAGCAAGTAACCAAGCTTTGGAGAACGCAAATAAAAAATATTAGATTACATTGATTTACAAATAAAAAATGTAAATATAAAATACGAAATATAAATAAAGAAGTTAGGTTACGCACCATAGTACAGACATAGACTTGTCCACCCACTTGTGAATTTAGAAGTGTATAAGAGGCTTACAGCTATTTATAGAACTTACAATTTATAGATCGTACAATAGGGTGACGCACAATTTCAATTTCAAAACTTAATATCTTAAGTTACAAGGCACCAAAAATGTCGAGCAAGCTATTTTTGATTACGTTAACAATCAGTGAGTAACAGCGAAAAAATTTCATAGCATTGTAGGTGATAGTTCTATTTTTAGACTCAATCAAATCCGTAGAATGTTTTTGGGATACCCGGTATATTATATTTGTTCACAAACAAAAAATGTAGACGTGTCCATCCACTGAAAATTGCAAGAGGCTCCCGTCTCTGCAGAAAATGTGAAACTCTAAATTACGCTACTGGTCATATTATTGTCCTGCTATTGAATGTTTTTACACAAGAAGATTAACCAAACAGATGTTTTGATTACCTGTGGCAAATAGGACACTCCACATTCAGTGATTGAATCATCTAGTCTCTTCAGCTCTTCAGAAGCAACTTTCGTCATTAAATCAGGGAGGCCATTGTATGTTCTTTTTCCTTAAAAAGTAACAAACAATCTATTCACATTGACAAGTATAACATGCCGTCAAAAATGGAAAGTATTTTAGTTCGTTTCAGGGAACTTAGTTTTAGTCACAGCTTTTAGAAAAGTCTAAATAATAATAATACATTGTTTATTTAGAAAAACAAATAAAGTAATAAATGAAGTCCAGAGAAACTAAATGTAAAATTACAAAAAATGTTTTTAAACTGCAACTTAGTATAAAATATGAAAAATATAATAATCCTAAAAAAAAAATTGTAAATCTTACTTTCATCTAAATCAGCGTCAATACCAGGTTTAACAACAAATCGGTTATGTGTGATGGATTCTTCAAAATCGACCTTCAAAAAATTTAAACACTTTACATTAAACATTTAAATATTTCACTCAACAAATAAATTTTAAAAAGACAAACAAACTGTCATAACTTTATCAATAATTATCTACTTACAATTTTGTTTATTAAATTTGCCATTGTGTACAACTCTTCAGTGTATGAAGTAGCAATCTGTAGAAATATAGAAATGCAGTATTATTGTGGCAACAACAATAAGTCGATTGTTCTCTTCACACAAACAATGTGTTCGTTGTTCTATGAGGGAGGAGGCTTAGGTTTAGGTTTAATTCAAGTGCGAGTACAAGGTTGGAAAATGCACCTCAAAAGGCGATTTAGCAAAAGAAATTGCTTTATTTGTCAACCTTGCATTCTATTTTTGCAATATCAAAGGCTCTTCGTAGATTAGGCATGCTCGCCGTCGCTATAATCAAACCAATTTTCAGCTTCAGCTGAAACTTCAGTTTGTTTTCCAAAAAAAACGATGAAAAATAAATAGTTAGTTTCACGTTGCAGATTTGAAAAGCAAAATACTCTGATGCGCCATGGGAACACCATTTTTCGCTTTATTCTTCAAATTTTAAATTCTAAATTCAATTGTTTTTTATGTCAAACTCGAACTCTTCCTGGATCTAAACTTCCCTATTATCACACCCAGGAACAAATTCATATTCATATACCGTACATTTACTTCTGAGGACCCTACCTTACAGTACTATGTGAAAAAAATTCATTATGAACGACAAAAACAGGGAATGACCATATGCTGAACGTGACCATTTCCGTTAGTATTATTTAGTATCTTTGCTAGTTTATATATCTTTCCTGTATGCATTAAGTTCAATACTGAGGCCAACGGGAGTCGCGCGTCATTTGAATAAATATGAAATTAGAAAATATGAAATACTATCTCGAATGTACTCTCTAACTCTCACAGTATGAGCTAAAGGTAAATATAAAATCATTCTGAAATAATCAAAAAATAAATCATACCTTTCTGACAATTTCAATTTCTTGTGAAAGACTTCTACAGACATCACCGATGCAAATTGCATTATATATCGCCTGAAAATCAGATTAAAAATGCAAGAAAAAACAAAATCAAGTGACCATTACTGCAGCAAAATAAGTAGATTTAACATTCATTTAATCACAGCAATAAACAGTTTATAAAAGTTAACATGATGCCTTCAAATGTACAGTGGTTTAGTGTTTTTTATCGCCAAGGCTTACATTGTTGTAACTTTGAATGAAGACCCAAAGGGTACCCCCTCCCCTCTTTACGCAAAAGAAGACTAGACAAAGCTAGCAATAACTATAGATGGACGCTTTCTGTTCACCCTCCCCCCTTTACTGATTTTATGGATGCCCCCTTGATAAGCTTTGCCTCATTTGAGTTGCGTTGAATGCATGGTTTCAATTAGTTTTTTTTCAAACTTGCATTAATGTATTACTGTGTTCTACAAATAAATTAAAATTGAATTGAATAAACATAAATAATTTAAAATATTTCATGTGGGTTTTACTTCGATATTCCGCAAAATGAATAAGATGTCAGTATTTCCTAAATAAGATGAGAATATTGTCAATTCAATATATATATAAACTGGTTCTATGCATCCATAAAAAATAAAAATAAAAAGTACTTCTGCGATTTCAATTGATGACTTCTACACGACGAGAAATATGTATCAATTGAATAATAAAACGTGATTCATTCGTGGCTTACCTTGTAAAGATTTTGCCAATCTGTTACACTTGCTCCAGTTGATAACATCTTTGATAAAATTCTCTGAAAGAAAAAGAAGACAACATTTCAAAATTTTGCTGAAAAGCAAGGAACAATGTACCCCTAGCCTGCGTGCAAAAATTTACTGTGCACTGCGTAGGTAGGCTGTGTACGCCAAGTTTAGAGAATGTCTTAAATTTTAATTTTAAACTAACACTAGAGCCAATAAAGTCTGAAGGAATGGAAGACGGTAATTTCTGAGAGAAACGAATTTAACATGATATTTTTTTTGCAATTGAAAATAAAATACACATCTTTTTTCAATTCAATAAAATTTCTGTAGACAGAAGTACCATAAAATTTAGTTTTATAATTCGTTCAGAAAGATAACGTCATCTTTGAAATATTGAAGGAATCCCTTATAGTTCTTAGTTCTTCGCAGAGTGGTCTGGTATGGTAACCCGTCACGTGTGGCTAATTAAATACATATAACTTTTGACTTAGTTTTGAACAAGTCCCGTGTGGTCTAGTGGTTAGGATCCGGCGTTTTCACCGCCGTGGCCGGGGTTCGATTCCCCGCACGGGAGAAAATATTTTGTTTTTCTTTTTTAATAATTTTTTATCTACAATAATGAAATTAATCGTTTTGAAAAATTAATCTTAGCTTAAACAAAATTAATCTACCAATTTCTATGAAAATATATAAAGATATCCATTTGGATTTCGAAATAAAAAGTAGCAATTGTTATTTGATGATTTTAGTCTTTAAAATGTTTCTTGACTCGAATGAAAGTTTCTTGCAAGTTTCTTTAAAAAAAAAATTCAATTTATATAAAAATCCTAAAGAGACGTACGCTGACATTTTTAACATTTTTCAAGCTGTCTTGAAAAGCCAAAACTGCTTCCAAATTTCTTGTCAACAAAAAGAATGAAATAGCATTATGCCTTTCCTTTATGTCATCAATGTTTGTGAGTGGATGAAGAAACCACTGACGTAATAATTTTGAACCTGGCAAAGATTTTGTGCAGTTTATTATACCTAAAATAAAGACATTACAACTTATCATATGTGAACATTATCTGAAGGAAAAAATTATGAGTATAAAGATTCATATTTCAAAAGTAGGCTGCCAAATGATTTTAAATGATATAAAATTTTGCATTAAGTTTTGGGATCGGATTTTTTTAAGAAGTTGAAACATTGGGAAAAATGTATGGATTTGAATATTTATGCATGCCACGTATTTTATTATCAATTTATTTACAGCTTGCTTTTATATAGAAACTATTCTAACTTATTCCAACTTTATCAACGAATAACATACGAATTATATAAGGACGTTGTAAAACATTAGTTACAATTCTTACAAGATCATACAACAATGACGATTTTATTCTACTGGGTGTCCAAAAATATGGTAAGAGGTTTGATTAAAGCTAGTGCTGATATTATCGCTCAAATCAGTTCAAAATTATTTTTTAAGTAATCCTCTATAGTCAACTTAAAGGCCCACTGCAATGAAAAATTTGATGTTGTTTTTTTTAACTTTCTAAAGAATTCAATCTTTCCTGATTTTA
>JAYJMH010072166.1:0-11012 GCA_036873815.1 Phacellophora camtschatica | reverse complement strand
CAATTTTGAGCAAGAATTGTTCCTGTTATTCAATAAGACATAAAAGAATAAAGGAATCAAAGATACATCTTTTCTCTGAAATAAGGAATTTAAAGTTTGTTTTGTTTGAGAGGAAGAAAACTGACCAACTTGAAATCGATGACACTTTTTCATCTAGGAGCCTGAAACGCTTCAATAGCAAAGCACGTTGTTTTCACTGAAAAAAAACTTTAAAATATGGATGCCGATATCACAGCTGTTACATTTGTGTTTTTGATAATCGAGGTCACAAATTACTCGTATGCTACCAGGCTGTTTAATAGATGTGTTTACGAAAAGTTTCCAATCCACGTTTTTGCATAATATTTGCAAAGCCAGTGTAAGGGTTTTTTGGGACACCCGATATTATCAAAGAGATTAAAGATTTACTTACCATTATGTAACATTTCGAATTGATCACGTAATCCTCTGTCTACAGAAGTTGACATCGATTGTTGCATCTTCAAGAAAATTACATTCAATACATCGTATGTCCCAAAATAATAAATCATCTGTCCCAAAAACATGAAATCATCCACAGATAATAGTAAAGTTTTTCACCTTAAAAGACATGCATCGATGACAAAATTAATCATGAAGGCCTTCTCGCAACATTCTATTCTTCACAACGAATGGCATTCTCATATTTAGAGTTTAATATTGGGTTAGGGTTTTGGTCGCACATACATTAATATCCTCGCAAGGAAATATCTCACCCAGAGCATAGCATGGGTTCTCAAAATTAAAAGGCTGTACTCAATAATATATTACCCTGATCAGTTCTTGCTGCATTTGCAACGATTGGACATCTTTGTGAATTGCGCTCAAATCTCTTTTTATGCTTACGTGATGAGTTACTTTCCTATAAAAAAAACAAACTTGTTAAAATCAAACACTTTAAAAACAGAAACAAAACTCGCCTGAAATCCGTAAATTCGTCCATCAAGATTAGCGATCTCGATTCCCGGGACGTATTGAATGGAAAGAAGATCACTGGTGATGCTATGTTTTGTGTATCACTGTGCAGGTATGGTTTTTCGGATCAATGCAGTGTAATTATTTACATTTAATCAGCACAACAACAACTAGTCTCGTTATCAAAATTATCATTATTTTCATCATTATCATCATTACGAAAAAAAAATCATTTCCACATGAAACAAGACACAAATTTCTAAATACAAACACAACAACGAAATTATAAACCATATTTCATAAACAATTTTTATTCGTTCTTTGATATCAAAAAACATTTTCATCAAAACTTCTTTTATTTCCGTACTCTTAGATTTCCGTACAAAACGAACTGTTACTAACCCATTTGATCCAATAATTGGAATTATTTTTAAATTCTGGACAAAGTATTCACCGTTCTTCCTTCTCGCCATCGACATGCCTTCCCAGGACTAAAATAAAAAAAATCATGAAATTGAAATAGAAATATGAAAAACTAGAATTTTTCCTTCAACTAATCTTGAAAAACGCTTCACACAGTAAATATAAATCGGTGACATTCATATACAATTTTTATATCGGGTGAATGTAAAAAGGTTGCAGCGATTCTTGTTTTGTGTTGAAGAAACTAGCAACCAAAGCACGAAACACCTAGTTCAATAAATTTCCTGTTCTTATATAGGCTAACTTAGCTTTTAACATATTTGCTGTATCTATTGTGTCAACTGCAGCGCCTGAATTGAAATATACTTGAAAAATCCTCTTTCAAATAAAGTACAAATACTGATGAAATTTAGGCCATTCCAAACAAAAGGATTGGTCGACACTTTATCACAACACAACTCTGAATAGACACATTTATTTAAAAAGGTGATACCTTTCAGGAAAATTATTTAAATCGAGGCACCACTAAAAATCATGACTATGGAATCTTCTCAGTCCAATGAACACTTATCGTAAAATTCCCTCTGCAACTTGCGATTTTGCAAAGAAAAAAATAACGATTTTATTTTTGAAATCTGGAAATAATTTATTGGGTCTCCTTTAGTGATCAGTAAAAATAAGCAGATTTTGATTGATCAGTGCTTCAAAAAACAACATTTCCTTGGCCCCTTGGATTCTTTTCTAACAATTTAAGCATTCTGTTTTTTAAATAAAATTTATTCTATTTTATTTAAAACTTTTTATTTTTATCTATACAGTACAATGGTTTCAACTGATTTAGTGTCTAAATATTTTTAATCAAATCCGTAATTTTTTTAAAATTCTCAAAAAATATTCTTATTTTGGCGCTCTATTCGTGTCTCTACACTTTTCTATTCCTGCGAGGGTGCATTTTGTTTGTCAAAATGTTCGACGAAATGTTCTGTGCATTTGACCACCCTTCAATCGAACATTGAAAAACTTTAAACAAATTTCAAATCTAAAAAATATTCGGCAAAAATTTCGGCGCGTTTGACGTTTGGTTTAAACGTAATGCTTGCCTGCTGAATTGTTTTACAAGAAATAACAGAAAACATACGGGCATTTTCAAAGTTTTTCAGTGATTGAGATGTTAAAACTTTTGAAATGGGCAGACTTGGCAGAAATCAAATGTTGAGACCAATCAAACATGCAATTTGAAAATTTCAACTGCAAGTTAACGAAATTTTACTCACTGAAAGATAACAATATCGAGCTTATGCATGTTAAAAGTGTATTTAAATGACACCAATTCCGCTTTAAGTAAACTCAAAAGTTCAGAATGACTGAAACCCGTCTTGCCTTCAAAACAGAATGCTTGGCAGTCTTTGCAGGAAAATGAAGTCTCCATGAAAACGATATGAAATACGAAACAACAACTTTTAAGAAAATTTACCCTAAAATTTTCACCACAAAATTCGGAAAAATGCTACAGTTTTGACGAAACTAGAAAAAAATATTTTAAAAGTCAATGGGAGTTAAAATAATGCATTATTGTTAAGATCTTGTCAGGCTCATCTTCTAAACATAATATTGTTATATGCGGGTTTTTACAGTACGTCCATTGATTAAAATCAAGTTGAAATCTTTACGACTTTACCAATCTTGGCCTCTTTTGAATATTGTTGCCAAGAACCGACATGTGATTGAAATCTATATGTTACATGAAAACATTATATTCCTTTCAGAATTAATAATAGGCTGGAGTCCGTGTTTTAATTTCTTACAAGTCAGCGGATTTCAGAATTCAACTTTTTTAAATACCCAATCATCGAAAAACCTTAAAGATACTACCATTAAATATATATGTAAAACAATTCAGCATGCTTTACAAGACTTGTCCGCTAGATAATCATGTCCGGATAGCCACAGAGTTTTACTACAAAACATGATACTTTGGGTACTTTGAAACAAAACTTCCGTGAAGAAAACAAATATAGATATATTCATAAACAAAATGATCAAAAACAACAGATACACACTCACCTTCCCTTTGCTGAGTTGTTTTGGAATGCCTTCGTGAAAATCCTAGAAAAAAATAAAAGCACACAAATAGAAGGTATTTAACAAAACCATAAAAAAGTGAAGTTTTTTATGTTCAATTCCAATTCTATGAATCATGTGTCTTACAAATTGCCACTACTCAACTTTGCAGGGGTGCAACGGGGGGAAAGTAAGAAAGGAGAAAACAGTTACGATTTATTTGAGTTATTCAAAGTAAAACCAATATTTAAAGCTCTCAAGAGATGTACAAAACAGTTCGAGTTACTCAAAGCGAAATCAACACTGAAAGCTCTCAAGAGATGTACAAAACAGTTCGAGTTATTCAAAGCGAAATCAACACTGAAAGCTCTCAAGAGATGTACAAAACAGTTCGAGTTTTTCAAACTCTCAAGGGATATACCGAGTGGAACCAAAAAAAAGTTGAGAAATTTGAAAAATCATTAAAAGTTTATTTTGTTATGAATTTCAAAAATTGTTTTTCCGTTTCGTTTCTTTATATATTTGACAACATAGATGAATTATGACGTAATTTCGACTTGACAAACCAAATTTTGAGCAATGCTTTCAAAAACTTTGTAATTTAAATGAAAATGTAAAACATTTGATGGAACAAATGATGATATCTTTGCATTACATTCGCAACATTTATATTAAAATGAAATGAGGGCAACTTGCAATAAAGTGATTTATTGATTTATCACAACAACTTATACCGAAACCAGGTCGTATTTAAACCGCTAAAATTACATTGTTTTCAATGCGCTGGTGAAATATTTGACATTGCTTGACGTCACAATCAATTTAGACCTGCCAGTGTAAAAATGAGCTTGATGATTTTTGGGCCACCCGCTAAGAAAAAGTTCCAATTAACCATAATCAAATTTTGAGCTAAGCAAGTTCGATTTCGAGAGAGACAACTTTAAGAAACATAATTATTAAAGTTCTGAAATTTTATTGTTTACAGTCAAGTTGGCTAGCAAGTGTACTTACAGATTTTAGAACGTCGTGCAATGGAAAAGTAGAATTCTTTTGTATTGAAGAGCTGATTTCTGACCGCCAAGTTCCAGTTACTTTCTCGTATGCAGGATTAACATACTGAAAAATAACATACAAAAGTACAGTTTTCTGGCTTTTATGGATAAAACTTCTTTGATTCTTTGGAAAAAATTAGTTTCTCATAACATTCACAAGAAAAAGGCATTGCACATCTAATAATACATCAACTCTAGAGACATTGATTGACGTTCAAAAATGTCGTGTAAAGAAGTCATCATATGTGGGATGTTGCTGCAATCAACGTTTGCAAAAAAAACATTTTGGCAGAAATCCTGCCCATCCTTTAAATCAGTACTGAAAATCAAAATACCCATTTCACAATGAATTAACAGAATCTGAAAAGCAGTTCAATATTAAGCCTAAGTTGATCAAAATTGTTCATAAAAGCCAAATTTCATAACAAGGGTGTTTGTATGAACAAGGGCAAAATAACTGGGCTGAAATATGATGGTTTTTTTTTCGTGGTAAGCATCGTTCTTAATTTAGTGTCAAGTCACTCGTATTTCTTACACTTTAAATATTTTAATGCTGAAAGACCAGTTTTCTTTCAAATGTCATTTTCTCCTATTCTTGAAAAAAGTAAAACCTTGAATCAATTTTTGAATTGACCTCTGTATTATCTGCAAAATTTCCTCAAGTAAAGCTTCCACTGAACTGCTTCGTGGTTCCTCTTGCCTTATCAGATACCATACATCAATTGAAAAAGATTTGAAAAGTACTCATAAATAGCAAAAATAGAAAACAATCAATTTCCCACACACTGCGGTTCATATTATTCCCTCTTTCATTTGCACAATTCCTCTGTGAAAACTCAGGTCTTAATTCGTGGAAGTCAAAAAGAAATTGCCGACAAATGGTGAAGGAAGACATTCACGGTTGACGACGGCTCTTGTATCCAGGCGTGGACGGATAAAACACGTCAATTCGAAAACTTAACAGCTGGCCGAAAAGCAAAGTGATGTGTTAATTTTATGGGTATCAAAAATGAAGATATCAAAATTTCGATGCGATACAAAGGAAGGACAAATAGTACAACACACGTTGCTGGCGAAAAATAAATTTTCTTCTTCTGCTATTAAAGGATTAAAAAAATATAAAATGAATTTTTAATGATGGCAAGTAGCATGACATGCATGAACACAAAAAAAGAAATAAAAATATGCGTGGAAAAAGTACAAAAATATCTGTAACGAGGCCTTTCATCCTAATGATTGGCTCAGACCAAAAGTATGATTAGCAGCAAGCCCAGCTCATACTGCGAATGCTCAGACACGTGAATAAGCTACATACACATGTTTAATTGGCTAAAGGCTGCTGCAGTAAACATAACAAATAATTCATAAAACAAAACGGTCGGAAAGCGAGTCGGAAACTGCACCAGACTCGGAAGGGGTATTGTTTTCAAAACGATAAAGTGTATTGTTGTCAGAGCAACAACAATACAATGGGTATTGTTTTAAAGGAGTATTGTTTTCAGAACAATAAAGATTGATAGTTTATTGTAACATTTTACTTTAACAAAATTGTGATCAAAACTATCGGAAGGCTGCGCAGCGCAACCTTCCCCCTGGTTGCGACGATACTACAAAAAGTTAAAATTTTTCACAAACAATTTCAGAGTTGCAAGCAGAATTATTCTGCTATCGAAAACAAGGACTTTAAAAAAAGTAAATGGCGCAATTTATCTATCAATCAAGGTAAATGTCATGATGAAATTGAGAGAAAAACAGTTCCAAGACATTAAATATATTAATAGCACATGTAATTATGAAGATATAGAATGATGACATATAGAATGATGACAAAAAGAACAAACCTGGAACTCTGACTTGTCAGACTCTATGCTCCTAATTTCGATGGCATCGTAGACATTTTCCATCGCACTGAATATGCAAGCAGTTGCCCTTCAAGTAAATTAACAAATTAATAAATAAAAAGATCGCCATTGAAGCAATATCCATCAATATCAATGACATTTTAATAATAGGCAATTTTTCATAACAGAGAAAGAAAACGCAGTAATATTTCAGTTAAGGAAACGTTGCCGGGATCTGAAACAATGACCGGCGTATCTTGAACGGAAATGTAAAGTGACGTAACAAGCAACAATGCAGTGAATTAAAAAAACATTCTTGAAAAATTTTACAGCAGAAGTTTTAGAGTAATGCCGGACAAACAATGGTATAAAAGAACAAAAAAGAAATTTCAAAAGCGTGGGTGCACAAAAACCCACACACAGACTCATCATATTGCTGCAGTTATTGCTGTCCCAGCTTCAATTTCTACCCTTTCAAACTGAGCTGCAAACTATAACTCGTCATATTACAAATTAGAACCAAACCTCAAATTTTAAATAAATCAGATCACGCGCTGTGCTGGTAGGCCAAAATCAAAATAGTCTTCATAAGGCCCGAGAAATAAGCAAAATTTACCACAACAACAATGAAATCAGCCAATAAATGTTCGCCATTGAGCAAGTAAATAAAATTACACTGTGAAGAAGACATTGTTGGCATTTGCTTAAAAAGTTTTTAAAAGATTTATGATACAGTAAGAGCCCAGCAATAAGAAACCAGTCTAATCAGTTTTGAAAATCAGTCTAATCAGTTTTGAAAATCAGTCAGTCCTGTTTCTTAATATTTTGGTTATTTAGTTAGAGTTTGGCTAATGCATATTGCCAACTATGTCATACAAAAGTCACAGCAATACTCCTCTCTTATCTGAAATGTTTTCTCATATTCTTATTTACCTGAAGTGTTTAACTGTTTTAATCAATTTCAAAAACAATTTGAATTTTTTGCCAAAAATCAGCCTGTGGTTTCTTAGAATTCAGCTTCTTATTGGCGGCTTTTTGCTGCATAGAGGTACTACTACTTACCTAACTTTACATTGAGAAGAAACTTCGCCATAATCAAGCATCAGCAATTCGTTTAGACATGCAACAGGATTGTGATTTTCAAAAAATCTCTGAAACAGAAACCAGCATTCGCTAATTTATCTTAAACTCATTGCCTCAATAAACGAAATTTAAATGCTCAATTACACTTTTCAGCACATCAACAAAAACATCAACAACATTGACAACAATAAACAAACATAGAATTTTCAGAAATTAAAAATTCATTTATCAAGAATCTTAAATCAAAAACCTTTTCAGTGAAAACAATTTACCCCCGCTCACTAAGCTCCATATGCTTGCTTCAATATAAGATTGTTCCACACAGAATAATTATAAAGAAATATAAAGAAAAACATGGACTTCGTCTAAATAGACTGTATATTCAACATTTCTTGCCTTGTATTTATTTAACATTTGGCAGATGCTGTGAAAATTAGCCTGATATTCTAGACATCCAAGAGGATTTAAAATAAAATTCGTAAAGCAAAGACATTCCTGAAAATCCAAGAAACTCACAGTTCTCTTGAGAATTAACACCACAAAAGATCGAAAAAATGCTACTTTGTCATTACAACTCACAGTTAATTCTTCTTCAGAGTGATATAAACGTCCCCCTAAGCTCATTAAATTGCAAAAACACCCCTCTCGATAACATTGTTAGAACCCCTCGTTAATTTATATATCCAAAATCGTCATAGAGAAAAGTCAAATTTACTGCAAATTTGAATAACCGTAAAATAACAAAACGAATAACCGCAAATGGTTAATGTCCATTGTTATATTTTCACATTCACATTTTCACATCCCAACCAATAATAAAGACCTATTAATATTATATATAGAAGTACAAGTATGTACAAATAAATATCTTTACCCTATTTAATATCTTTATTCTATTCATTATCCTAAACCTATTAAATATCTTTACCCTATTAAATCCGGCTCTGAGAAGCGGTAAAATTGATAATTCCTCCATCTCTGTGTTTCTAAAACAAATGAATAAATCATTCATAAAATCATTATGCAAATGTGTATATTTTATTGCTATGTTTTTAATTTGTGGTTGGGTAGCGGTAGACAGCCAAATATTAAAATGTAAGAATACAATATTGGGAAATCAGTGCATTGGTTATACTTTAAATTGCCTGCTTTAAATTTCGAATAAGAATATTATGTTTGTAACATTTAATTATAAATATTAACGATAATAATACTATTATAAATATTATTATCGTTAATGTTTATAATTAAATGCTTTAAATTACTTTAAATGATGTTATTTTAAATAACCATTCCCTCATATCTATTGAAATGTGTTTCTTGATAGAAATTTAGGTTTGGTAGCCATACTTTGCACATACGGTTACGATATTTGATATAGACGTAGACTGAGATAAACCATTTAAAGATTTTAACGATATGCCATATCTGTTTTCATTTTCGACCATTAATGGGCAATTTACATATTTCAAGTGTCCATTTCCGGAAAATCTGTCATATTATAAACAAAAATTAAACACATGTCTTTATGCACGAAAAATGAAGCACTTTTAATCGTGTAATGCCAGTTGTGTTGTATCAAATAAAAACTTAAATCGAAAACATAATCGAATTAAGACATCAATCGAATAAATTATGCTACTAAGTTCGAAAGCAGTCAAGTCCCGCATTTAAGGTTATCATTTTTGATTTTCTGCTGGAGAGAATTTGCTTTGTCTTGAATGGCTATTCAGTTACTCAATATATAGTCTCAAAAACAATCTTTCGTGATAACATTTATAAGTCCCAGGGCGCAATAATCCAGAATGTCGATACTTTTGGCAAAAATGAAATTGCCTTACGCAAAATTAACGTTCTAGCCAATCAAAACGCCGGAAGATCTGCAACAGCAGCCCAAGCAAAATCAATGCTAGATATAAATATTTTCTATAAAATATTTTCTTGAAGTATGATGTGGCCTACAAATAACAAAACTCATGTTGGAAATAGTTTGTAGTCCATGAAATATACCACTGCATAATCGTATAACACAATAAAAATGTGAATAACACACAAATGTTACTTACGGATTTTTTAATAAACCAATTATTATCGTGTTTTCACTTGGTCGCGTTGCACGAATGTTTCTAAAAAATAAATCTATCATACTTAACAACAGTTTTTATGACAATAACTGTATTCATGCAAAATGGATTATCTTGTTAAACACAAAATGTCTAATTTGAATTAAATAAAAGGCAATTTCAAGTTTTTATATACCAACCCATTACTGTCTTGTCTTATTGTCTACATAAGCACATATTATAGGACAATATATTTGCAAAAGCAATCTTGATTCCCAAAAACGGGATGCTGATAAAAAGAAACTTAATCATGAACTTGATTGGAAGACAACTTAAACAGCTCTGATAACGAATTTCAAATCCATATGAACAGATTTAATTTTTGCTTAAAGTAAGAAACAATACGAGATCATATTTTCAAAAAACGTAAATTCCTCCGTAGAGTAACTCTACTTAGTTTTTGACAGGGAAGTACAATTTTGCGCCCATAATTGCCTAAACTTCTAAAAATTTAAAGGTCATAATTTGAAAAATCTAACGAAAATATGGGGCATTATTCCTCAAGTCATGGTACTAATGGAATCTACATTTATATGAAATTATATGAAATTATAGAAGTTTGGGTATATTGTTTTGTAGTTGGCCTATCCATTGGCCTTTTGAAGACCATACCTATAATTATGCATTATTTCTTCATAGCCAGAGTCCAGAAAGAGTCACGGTTCCACGGCTGGGAGCCAGAGGAAGGTTTCCATGTTCATATAAAATTTGAGGAAGGTTTCATATTTTTTTTGAAAAATTAGTTTGAGGGAAAGTTTTTTTTAGATGTTATTATTTGAGAATTATAAGGAAAAGTTTATTTACTTTTCAAAATAATCAAAAATTCATTTGCATCTTTACTTCTACTTCAATTATTATAGGTCTAATAAAAACTACAGGCACAGCCACAGGTTTGTTTCAGTTCATTAAACCTTTCTACGGTTTTGGGAAGAGAAAATCCAGTTGAGAAGTTCCATCCATGCATGGTTTTCAAGAAATCCAGGGTTTCATATTTTATATCTAAAAATTTGAAAACACACTTTCGCTTTATTCAGGTCCAGAAGAATCCAGGAATAAGCTTTCAATCAATAGTAGGAAGAATGTTTTGACAAATATTTATCCGGGTCCATGACCATACCAGACTGGAAAACATAACTCCACTGCGTCCAAGTAAGATCTTCTGCGCGTGGATAAAGTCAGCAGTAATAGTCGTCATTATTATTGAGTCACAGATGCCTCATAATAGAAATAGGGTCTTCTTCTTTTGCTTTAATTGATGCTCAAATCCAGAAACTGCCGTAAATCTCTTTGCAAAAACCAAAACATAGCTAACACTATCTTCCAATTTAATCCTAAATAATCATTAATTCGTCGTTTTTGACTTTCACTCTCAAGCCTGCTTCATGTTGTCATTCACTTTAGTCCAGACCAATCATTTTATTTCTATTTGATTGTCATGTTGTTCAAACCTCGTTTGTGATAAATTGCAAGAGAGGCGAAGAAATTTTGGCGGGAAA
>JAYJMH010072155.1:0-11013 GCA_036873815.1 Phacellophora camtschatica | reverse complement strand
TTCAAATCTTTAATGAACAACATTTCGTAGATTAGACAATCTGTTTTCCTTCGACATTTGCGCAATATTTTGAATTGCTTGTTCAAATTCTCGGGCTGCATTCCATGCTGTTCTTTAATATGGCAAACCGATGGTCGACGCTTTGTGTTCCTCAATCCTTTGGTGTAAGTGTCGGCATGCGATACAGAAAATTATTAAGTATAAAAATACGATTATGTTTATTTATGTTCTCGAATACGTATATGCGTTTACAAAAAAATTTCTATACAGGTTATCGATGAGTTTTTAAACCCAAGAGATGAAATCGATCAAATAAAGGAACACCTCCGATGGGAATATCCTGATCTTGTTGGCTTGCAGGTGTGTTTGATGGATTTTTATACAATGAATTGTTTTTGATTGCAGCATGTTGACGTTTTTGTCAAAAATCTTCGTTTATTTTGATTGTGTTTACTTTGATGTCTCTCGATTTTATTTATTTATTTTTTTTTAATTTTCTTATTTTAAAATTCTCCATTTTAATCACAATTTTTAGAGATTTTGTGCCAAGCACATGGAATGGCCTGAAGAGTACACATTGTCTAAGGTAACTTTAAGCACTTTTTAGAAGGTTAACTATTACTTTCTTTGAATTAGAAAAAAATTATTCATTCTTCTTGACATTTTTTTTTATAAGAACATTTAAAAACAATTTTAAACAATTTTGTGCTTTTGATTTGCAGGTTCTTGGTGTTGCAACAAACGAACATTTGAACCGAATTTCGCGGGGAATTCCTCTGAAATGCCCCTTCGCTGCAGTCAGGTTTGCGTTTATCTTTACAATATTTTATTTTTTTCTTAGGGAAGCTGCCCTTATTGAAAAACTGCAACTATTGTTTCCAAAATAATACGAATAATAGAATAATACGAATAACGATAGAAAATACCATTGTTACTGACAACTATCATTAGATATTTTAGAACAGTCTATTCAATGGAAAATGCAATTAAATTTTTAATCAATGAAACATTGGCTTGCATGTTGCTTAAACTTTCAAATCCCCGGGGGTTATTATATACATATGCACGTCAATAGCTTGCAACGCATATAGTGTACTAAATATGTGTTCATTATGTATGTAATATGCAATGAGAAGATTTGGGTGGTAAACTTGCTAGGCCTTTCGGATTCATATCCTTATCAGAGTTTGATTTTGTTCTGTCTGAATTCATTTAATTTCTTTTTAAAAAAGTTTACTAAAATCAAGAATCCAACATGGTGTCCCATTGTGTGAAGTTGAATGGAAGACAGGACCTACAGATGGACTAACTGATTTTTGGAAAGGCTATCCGGACGTTTTTATGACGCTGGAGTCACAGCAGGTAATCAGCTTTTTCACTGATAAGCATTTTCTTAACGTGTTCGTGTTCGTGTCCGTGTCCATATGATCCATTGACAAACAATGTGAAACTTCATACTTTCAGGAGGTAAATACGGTCGGAACTTTACATTAATTGCAGATAATTCCACGCGTATATATCATATAAATTAAGTTGGTTTGGATGTGCTACCCCCTGCAAAATAAAAGTTGCTGTTTAGCAGAAATTAATCCGGGCGTGAAAGGGTTAACCATTCGAAGGCATTCGTAAACTAAATACAAGTTGCTGGTAAATTGTTGCCTTGTCGCTTGTGACTTTGCTATCATGAAATTTAGTTATACCAGCTGTAGCAGGCTTTCTAATTTTGTTTTTAAATGCAACTTTTTTGTACCTGTAAAAAGCGCTTTGAATACGATGGTCTTTGTTGTGGGATAAAAAATTAGCTTTCGATTGTGGGACAAAAAATTAGCTGTTGATTGTGGCATCAGGGATTAGCTGTTGATTGTGGGATCAAAAATTAGCTGTTAATTGTGGCATCAAGGATTAGCTGTTGATTGTGGCATCAAGGATTAGCTGTTGATTGTGGGATCAAAAATTAGCTGTTGATTGTGGGATCAAAAATTAGCTTTTGATTGTGGGATCAAAAATTAGCTGTTGATTGTTGGATCAAAAATTAGCTGTTGATTAATTTAAAAATTTAAAGCCATGTTTGTTATTATAACAACATTTGCTAGAAAAAGTCAAGAGTTTTTACCTGCTATCTATAGTGTTCTTTTTTTGTTGCAATTATTGACTCATTTAAAAAAGGATTTTTATGCAGATTTTGATTGCATCGCTACATTGTGAATTATTTTAACTTCTGATGCCATGCTTTGATCTGAGAATTGTTGTTGTTTTTATTATTATTGTTGACTTACTAGACTTTTGTGCAAATCATTTTTATTTATTCCTCCCACAAACAAGCCTATTTTAACCCTGTCACCGCCACGTGGCCCATTGATAAACAACGTGGAACTTAATATTTTCAGGAGGTAAATGCCGGCAGGACATTAATTTTAAATATGTTAACGTACATTTTTCTTTTGAATTAAGTTGGTTTGTATGTGGTACCCCTTGCAAAATGAAACTTACATGGGATTTGCCTGTTAAATTGGAAGTAGATCCGGGTGTGAAAGAGTAGATCATCGAATACTGCATTCTAATTGGTTAATCCTACAGATCGAATGCATTTGATTGGCAGAAATTTAATCTGGCGTCGATGAAGCTGGTTTAACTGTCTGTACGAAAACGGTATTAAACAGTTACTTTTGTTGTTATCTAATAAGATTTTTGCTTATTTAGGAAATCATATTGTGCCTTCCAAGTTTGATTGCTGAATTTGAAAAACTGGTGTTGGAGAAGAAAATGAAAGGTGTTATTTTTTTGTTTTTAGTTTTGTTTGAAATCGTGTAATAGCCTACTCAGAAAGCAGTTGATATAACTTCTGATCTTACTTCTAATTTAAAGACCATTCTATGTAGTAGTCACGCTATCGAACCTGTGCGCCTAATTTGGTGGATACGAACGTTAGAGGTGTGGTCATTTTGCTTTACGTGGTGGATGCGAACGTACGGATGGGGCATTATGCTTTTGATATGCTTTGAAGGTGGGGCATTTTGTATTGAGTTCGTATCCCCACCTCCAATGCACAATACTCCATCTCAAAAGCGTAATGCCCCAACCGTATCAACCGCGTAAAGCATAATGCAACACCTTAAATTCAAAATACCCACACCTTCAAATAAAATGCCCCCTTTCCAAGGTTCGTACCCATCACAATAGGCTCGTAGCTTTGCTAGCGTGAGGAATTTTCCAGGAGAGGATTACTTTCATTGGATCTTCGAAACACGCACAGTATCAATAAATTGCTCTAACTCTCAGTAAATAGTACACGTTTGGACTAAACTTTTACTTGGTGATTTTTAAACAGGGAAAAAGTCAAAAAAGAAGACGATTTCGAAAATTGAGGAGCAGCCGACATCTGGAGAGAAATTTCAGATACTAACTGCAAACGAAAATATTGAGCAGGATCAAATGTTTGATATGACTGACAAAAGAAGAGATACTGCTAATTTGTCGAAAACAACTAATAACGCGATACACGGATCTGATTTAGTAACTAGCGAAAACTATGGTTGCATTGTCACAGATCAAGGAGCATCTGAAATACATTCTAGTTTGGATAACTTAGTTGATTCTTTCTCTTGTATCGAATTAAATTCGTTTACGGACGCTGTTGTAAAGTCACAAGAAAAAGAAACAGAGGTTTTTGACGGTTGTCGATCGCTTGAAATGCTTCCACTCCGGGAGAGGCTTATGCGCAAGAATGGGACGAACGAGACTCGAATTAGGGAGAGTACGCAAATTCGAAAGACTTCTGCAAAGGTTAGAGGCATTTGCGAGGATGGGCGATGCTCGAAGCTGTCTTTTGAGAGTGCAGGGAAGACAAAAGGTGGAAATGCAATTTGCGAGGCAAAAGGAGAAAGATACTGTTCAGATTCAGGGATGTTCACCGCAAATGCTGAAGATGTTCGATATCAAGAACATATTTTTTCGGGGGAAGTAAAGAGCAACGCACTGAAAAAGATGGAAAACTCAAAACTTACTTCAAATTTGTTTTCATGTGATGAAACTACTACTTTCGTAAATAAAGGCACAAAGGTTTGCAAAGATCTACACGAAGTATTTGATGATCCCATTTCTGAGAATCAAGATATTGAAATTAAAGAACGTGGGGATTTTCAAGACAGCACAAGACCTCAGCATACCACGAATTTGGATTCTGTAATTATTGATTGCATTGAATCCCCATCATCTTCTGTTTATGAATCTGATACAACACGAGGGATTTCCGCAAATGATGCTGCAATTGCTTCGAGATCAAACAACGAAAGTGCTACTACATTCGGAACACCTGGCAGTTACGACGTCGTAAACCTTACGAGTGACAGTCTTGGTTGTCTATTGGATGAGACAGAAACATTATTTGATTCCCCTTTGCAAGAAAATTATAAAGAAAATCCAATGACACGCAAGAATACTCCAAACGGGGATGATTACGTCGATATGCTACGTCAGAAGTTTGGTATAGTCTTGCAGAAAACACCGTTAAATTTTCAACATGTTTACCAAGAGTCTCCTCGAAGTACAAACAGTGACAAGGCACTTGTAAAAGACATTTCTCTGAGCTTGATGGAAAGATTGAGAAACCGTTCGCAAAAGATGTAAGTTTCTATAAACAATGAAGAGTTTAAGCAAAGACAATGACTAAAATAATGTGTAACGAAATTAATCAAATGTTTTTGGAAATTAAAATTTTTGTTTGAAGCATGAACAGCTTTTGTATACAAATTCAAATTTGAATAGTTTTTTATGGATAATTTTACAGAATACATTTATAATTTATTAGCTTCTTTTTCCAAACCACTTCAAACTTTTTCCAAACCACTTCAATCCTACAGCTAGCGAACAGGGTTATACCCTGGATTAGTTTTAGATTTCTCTACATCTTTTCTCATTTGAATTACCAAATTATTCAAACTCATGCAAAACATAATCAACATTATAGATCAACATTTACATTTGACTGGGTCCTATTGATTCTCTTTCCTGCCCCAAGCATGTCAAACGTGTAAATTTAGTTTCTTTCAAAAAAGAAACTTTCAAAAAAATCCACGACTAAAGCGTGAATTGCATGTTGCTCTATTATTTCGTTCAATAATCTATCTAATTTCTAAAACTTCTATTTCTCTAATTTTTTGACAAGAACTTTGGAAGAAAAAATAATGTGATGTCACAGTTCATCATTGTGTCATGTGTCACATGGCTGCCCAAACCATCAAAATCTAAATTACGGGATAGAGATTGTTGAATTTCTCAAAAAGAGGCCGCCACTGAAAATAATGTTTTTTTGGCACAAATTTTCTTCCAGTGGTGCAATCACGTTGCCTTGTCTTCTATTACTTTAGGTGGGCGTCGTTGTAAAATGGTAAGTTTAGATTCTGAAATCTTGTTGGAATAATGAGCATCTTCTAATTTTTAATATAATTAGGCCTGGGAATATTAACGATGTTAAATTAAAGGATGGCATAAAATTTGTATGGTGCGCGCGTGTTGATGGAGTGGGGGGTGAAAAGACACTCGCGGTTTTGTTTATGTTGTGCGACGATGGAAGTATATGCCATACCATGCATGCCACGCAGCAAAATATAAACCCATTTAGTGTTGGAGCGTACCTTGCTTTTTGTTCGTTGCTTGTGTCAAAAACAACAAACAAGAATAAAATGACATACATTGAGGAGACCTTTTTCTGACATTTTTGTACTAGAAAGTGTGAATTGTATTTTTGATTCTCTTGTCATAAAAAGCTTGAATTTATCTTGGATAAAAAAAATTACTGAGAATTAAATAGTAAATTGATAACATTTAATGTTATTTCTTGTATTCAGGCGACTGTGCCAGAAGATCCCAGAAATCACGTGAGATGCAAGTTGGTGCATTTTTAATGTTTTTGTCTTTTATCATTTTATTTATTCATATATAGTCAAAAAACAACACCACCACCCAATCTGAAATTTTTTTGAATGTTAGGGTTTAATGTACCCTACCCTTCATGTGAAGGTTTTCAAAAATATTTTTTCTGTGGTCGGTTTTTAGATAAACATGTGCATATCATCATACTGTGCATAATTAGATGGTGAATTTGTAATTCAGGTACTTCTTGCATGGAGTTTGCAAAAAACAGGACTGTCCATTTTCTCATGAAATTAAAGACAAGCCTTCAATGGTAAGTTTCAATTGCTCAGAATGATTTCTGATATGTTTCAGCAATGCCATCAGAAACATGGGGCTGGGGGCTGTAGCCCCCAATACTTCTAAGAACAATTTTGATTGAAAACAATTGATTAAGTAAACCCTTTTCTCTATTGTCCTGATAACAATAAGTTCCAATCTGCAACAGCTTCTGGTGGCACTGTTTTCATTGTTTACTTTGTCAGTTGTTTCTTTCATTTTATCTTCTGTTTTTATCAAGCAGACATTCACATTTTTGATACCTTTAGTTTTTTATTAGAACCTTAAGTTCTAATAGCTTTTCATTCTTCTTCTTAATGAGTGTATATAGACATAAAATGTTTTCAATGGAAACCTTTGATTCATTTTTGACACATAAAAACAGGGGTGCATACATAACTAGAGCACTTAATTTTTTGTTTGGATACAAAGCGAAAACAAAAACAAACCGTTTCGGAAAGATAAATGAGTTATAAGCATTGATAAACATTTTAATGGTTCCATATTGATTGCAGGTGTGCACATATTATCTCAAGGGATCATGTACTTATGGAAAACAATGCAGATATGACCATATAAAGCCTGCATATACCAAAAAAGTATGTAAAACATGTTATAAAATAAAAGACATTAAATTTACTCTACTTTCAAAATGTCTAATTATTGATGATGCAAATAATTACAGAAAGCTCTTGAGAATTTGGGAACTCACATAGATTGACTTTTCAGAATTTGAAGGAACTTCAAGAAACTGTTGCACAACTTTATATTATAAAACTTTTATAAAATCAATTTTTTCAAAAATTAAAAACTTTGCTGTTTTTAGAAGTTTGAGATTTTGAGAGCACTGCATTTTGCCATGTTTAAGATGCACCTTTTTCCACAAAATTGCTTCTTGGTTTTGAGGTGTGTTGTATACGCAGAAAGACAGCCTTCGCGAAAGTTTATTACGCAAAACTCTCAAATATTTCTACAAAAAGTTACAATAATTTGAAATTTGCAAAAGTTTATTCTCACGAAAATTTTATTTCCAATAACTAGGATTCTCCAAGTAAATGGTGACTAAGAAAGAAAATATTATTTTTTCCTCTATTTTGCTTCATAGTAATCAATCATAATTGTATCATTTCTTAATGTTTTTTCCTTGTCTATTTTGCTTTTGGTCATGCTGATGAACATCGCTCTTATGTCTCTGCCATTGTTGTGTTGCTTTGAGGAGGCAGGATTAACCTTTCTCTTCTTTGCCGGGAAAGATGGTGCAGAAATTGATTTTATTATTGTGATAAAGGTGCCAACGACCACCTCATTTTTTTGGTTCTGCATAAAATGTAGCAACCAGTTCCAAATACTTATCAATGATGGCTTGATTTTTTATTGTTGCTGCCACTTTCACATAAAAGAACGCAAGCTATTTCAAGCCCTCCTTTTTGAGTCGCGAAACTTTCTTCCCGCGAAAATTTCTTCCCTTAAAGTACTACACAGTTTTTCACAAGAAAAATATTTAAAAATTTTAAAAAGGCATTCCCCCCTCTGCTCTTTTGACAAAGATATGTTAATTTTATTATATCAATAATATTGAACATTGAGCTGTTTTTTTGCCGACAGGTAGAAAAGGTGTTATTTAAATTGCCAGAGATAATCAAGCCAACAGACAAAGGGACAAAAACTGCACCTTCCAATTGGTGGATTGTAAATGCACCTGAATTTAAACCGGTAAGTGTTCGGGTTGTTTTCTGAAGAAAAATGATCAGACCTGTTCCCCATCCAGGCTCCCCTCAAAGGCTGGCAGAGAAAGAGAACTGTTGATTGCTCTCAAACTTTGCTTTCCTATTTTTTTCAGTAAATCAACACGAGAATAGCTCCCCTGAACGGTAACAAGGGGAGCAATTAGGTGTTTGCATGGCCACAAAGTAAATGGTTTTAAAGAGAAAGGAGGTTCACAAAAAAAGCAAGATTGGTGACTATGCAACCTCGTACCCAAGGCTGTTTCGTACAATACCCCTACTACCAACCTGGCTGTTATGCATTTTTATTGGCTTATGAGAAACAATAAGAATGGAAATCAACATTCGGCTGAATCTCGAGAGGCATATCAGAAATCAACATTCGACCAAGTATCGAGAGATTGCAAAATTTGAATATGAAAAACGGACAGCAAAAGTAGAATTCGAAAAATGAATTCTTTTGATAAGGCATAAATTTACGAGCTTAATTTTCAGGTTCAATTCAGAAGAAATACCCCTGAGTACGAGATTGGTGACTATATTTAATTTTGATGATTTTATATAGCATCTAAATTTTTTTTGCGAAGCTGCTGTGGAGGAGCTTTAGTTTGAGTAATTCTGTTTTTGTTTGAATTTGATATCAGATGCCCAATAGTCACCGAGCTGTACTTAATGAAACCAAAAATGAAGGATTTCTGCTCTTCCATATCAGCTTTACAAATGTGGGACACTTTTTTGAACCACCTGATACTTTAAAATTTATTTAGTAAAATCAAGTTTCAATCGTTTAATTTTCATTGACAGGGTCAGAAGAGTCACATGACATTGAGTGGTCTGGAAGAAACGAGCAGCGATGGGGTATATTCAATTCATACTCAACTTATCGAAAATCTAACATCAGCGAACAACACAAAATGTTGTATTAATGTCATATTACTGATGCCTTTTTTCGACTCCAGTAGAGTGATCATCAAAATTAGTTCAAACCAGTCAGTGATATTGATGGAGGATTATTTTGAATATACTGAAGAATTGACAGTTTGAGCATATTTTTGATATTCTATTTTCAACTTATCTGACGTCTTGTTGTTTCAAAAGAACGAGAAAAGTTGTGTCTAGCTTTTTAATTTTGGCAATATAACCTCACTCTTGCATACACGGTTTTCAAAGCAAAATGACAGATGCCACATTCCTGCATGCTCTTTTTAGATTAAAACTGACATATTCTGTTTGCTGCATTTTAGATGTAATACGCATTGTTGAGAAGCTCGATATTATTTTTAAATCTAATTTCATATTTTATTTTCAAATTTAATAAGGGCATTGTTTTGCAGGATAACTCAGAGGATATCACAGAAGGCGTCGATAATACAAGCGTACAAGATATTTCATCTGAAGAATTAACTCCTGAAGAAATTTCAAAATTGGTGAGTTGCATAATTTTTGAAATAAATATATTCCGGACGTCATAAATAACATATTTTTTGCAACTATTTTAGACTTTCACATTAATTTATATATAAATAGTTTTCCGCTACGATAACTTGTTTAGGGGGGGGGGCTTATTCAAAAGTCAGCTTTCCTGAGAGTATTATCTAAAAAATAGAATGAGTGTTATCTAACAAAGATGCAGAGTATTATCTAAAAGAGTATTATCTGTTTTGACAAATTAGTTGGGCTTATTCGAGAGGGGGAGCTTATTAAAAAATCACCCTCAAAAGGGAGGGGGCTTAATTGAGAGGGGGGCTTAATTGAATTATTACGGTATAGGGTTTGATATTGATGTTATTGTTTATCAACTCATCGGAAATGTTGATCCATTTTTCAGCTAATTTTATATGTTTTGTTGCTTAATTTTAGTGTAGTTTAACACATGATACGTTTGATCCGAATACGAGTTTGCCTGGTTTTATCTGTTACGTTTAATTCAATTTCAATCTATTCGGATTAAGACCTAAATATTCAGAATTATATAATTTAATAATTACTAAAAATCTAAATGATTATAGAAATTTAATTTTTTTGCAGCACGATCACGATAGCAATGGAGTAGAAATTTGTTGTTACATTATGTTGTTACATTGCAGTTGTACATTATGTTGTTATCACTAATGATTACGTCCCTAATGGTGTTAAATCTAAGGTCATTTATGAAATTTTTCTTTGCTTTCGTTTGTTACAGATGTGTCCATTTGCTGCTGTAAGAGAGTGTCCTTATGGAGAAGAGTATGTACAGTATATTTTTATGTGAATTTAAAGTGTACGAACAAAACGGCGCAGTATGCAGTATATATACCGTGTTTGTGTGTGCACATGAGCAGCGCTAAAGATGCCCTAAAATTGAGGCAAAATGCCAAAGGGGGGAACGCAACATCAGGAAGAAGTGCCCTTTTTATAAATTTAAAAATGTTATTTGTTGCAGATGTCATTATGTTCATGGCCTTAGATGTGATATTTGCGAAAGGGAATGTTTGAATCCTATGGACCCAGAGCAACAAACAGGTATCTACTGTATTTTAATAGATGTTTTTAAAGATATTGTTTAAGCTTTTTTTTTAAATATTTTTAATAGATTTTGCCTAATGCAGCTTAATTTCGTTTTTTATTCTTTGTACACGACACACGACTTACACCAGTAATGCACAGGTGAATTTGCATTTGATTTAAAAATCGAGATTAGCCAATGGCATAACATAATGGTCATCATGTATTCATAAATACTGCGAATTAATTGGTGATTCTCAAAATGTAAACAAAACAACTGTCAAGAATTAATTTTGTATGCGAACACCGTGTATTTAAGGGTTTGTTTTCATCTTAAACTGTTTTTGATAAATTTTCAGTAAATAACGTTTTTAAATAACATGCCAATGTTTGATTTTTAGCTACCTTTTTATTGCTTTGAGGAATCTTTTGCTTTACTGGGTGTCCCAAACTGGATATCCCAAAAGGTCACATTATTAAGGTTACTGTACCCCTACAGACGAAAAAAAATGGATTTTTTGTTTTTATCATATTTTGACAGTTCAGTCATTGGATATCATATCTCAATAATTTAATTCCACAATTAACATTGTTTTTCATGAAATTTTAAGCTTTC